>MJUU01045083.1:256208-284282 GCA_002080025.1 Modiolus philippinarum
ATATGAGGCTCTGCTGAGCACTTTCCACCAAAACAACATAGCATAATCAATGACAGTGGCATGTTTTGAAAGTTACATCTGATCTAAACTGCATTAACCATTGCATGAATATTAGTACAATTTGTTTTAGGTGTAAACAAGCATTCTAACCAATAGATTACACTTATAAAGAATTAAACTAAACACAAGTATAACATTTGTGTGTGAGCATTTTGTCGAAACCTGTATTATTTGCAACTTCGAATGAAAAAGTAGAGTTATCTCCCCTAGATTGCTGCTTTGTATTGGTCTTTTTTTTTTAAACTTGCCAATATAAGTCTTAAAAGTGTATTTTTACATCATTTACACATATTAAAGGGATGTACAATACATCAGAACATGATTTTCTTATTCAGCTTTCCAAGAAAAATCATTTCAAACTCTTGTGTGCAAAATTGAAATTTTGACCAAAATTCCGTCATGGGTTAGGGGCTATGTTTTAGCCCAAAATTTCTTTTTTACTGAAAAAGTGTAAAAATTTCCAGTCGCGAATTAGGAAAATATGAACTTAAGACTTTAAAATAGTTTTCGGGGTGAACCAAGAAAAATGGTCTCACAATATGGTTCAAGGTAACTAATTATTCTAAAAATAGATCAGTGGGGCACGAAACTAGTCCTATAAAAAAAGTTCCTCAAGTTTGGGCATGTCCCAGAGATTTCCCTTAGAATATACAGAAATTCTGCTTTTTGTTTTACAATATTGATATAATTCAGAACATAAAACCAAAAAAAGATACTAGTTAAAGATATTTTGTGGTAGAGTATTGATACAGTATAGTCATTGGAGATCAAAGGGAGATAATTACAGAAAATCCATGTCAAATTTGGTGATGCTCAAAAGGGGCCATTTTCTGAAAAATCTAACCTGACATAGTACCCCGAAAATTGAACTAGTAATGTATGGCGACACCCTTTACATGAAATCAGTTGTCATTAGTGGCAACGAAACATATGGAAATGGCAATATGACGTCAAGTATTTTGGTTGAAATTCTACATGAAAATAATTAGTTACCCGGAACCAACATGGCTACTTACAGTAGATACACACCCACTTCCGGTTTATATCTGGGGCTACGCCCACTTCCAGTCGCGCATGCGTTATGTGATGAGGTCATATGAGACCCTTGCAGGGTCACGTGTTGTTCCAACATGTCATTTCCTATCATGCCCGTATAGGGCCTCACAAAGGGCCACTTCCGGTTGCGCATGCGCAGTGTTAACACTTCATGTTCCGGTCATGTGACTTCCGCTTCCGGTCACGTGACTTGTGGTCACGTGACTTCCGGTCTACGTCACTTCCGGTGACGTCACTTCCGTCTCCACCACGCTCCACCACGTCAAATGCGCGGTGAAAACCTCCTATATACTACTATGGCTTTTATTAGGCCCGTGTTTTTCATCTGTATGTGTGTCTTTGTTTTCTTTTTTGTCCCGTGCTCAAGTGGTGTCCTTGTTTCTTATTCTTTCCGGTGTTGCCTTTGTCCATGGATTGTTCGTTCTTTTGGTTGACGGTTCGTTTCTCACTTACTTTGCAAGACGACGGACCATATGTAGACATCGGCAAAAGAATAAATGTGTGGTACCAATAGACCATATCCGACCTATGGTATTAGGATTTACCAAATACTTTTCAATACGTCACAGTAGAGAAAACGTCACGTCATAGAGCGTAAAACGTCATGAAGATGGTCACATGGGGGCGGACATGTTTGTGACGTAGGGCGGACAAACAACAACTGGTGAATCTGAATACCAGAACTCGGATATGGTCTATTCTAAATGTAACGTTCAGGTTGTCGTACAAATAGTTATTCTATTTTGTCAATATTCCGTCTCTTTTCTTTGAAAGCCGGTACCTACAGTACCAATAAGATCTACACCAGTAACGGAAAACGGTGGGGCATTTTCAAATCACATCTCTTGCAAGAGGAAGCGGATCTATCGCATTGTAAGGATTTCCGATCTATCCACGACAGATTTGTTGACTATTTTATTCACAGCTTGACGAATCAACAGAAACAAGCTTCTGTTTCTACATAGTTCATTCCACAATTCCATTATGCATTATGTTGAGCATCCAAATAACTAAATTGTGAACGCACTATTTAATGTAGAAAATATGAACATTTTGCAGTCTCTGGAATATGCATGGGAATTATGGATACTACGTTTTGCATGCGTTATAATCGACCAAATGATAATCATAACTGTTTCCTCATGTGTTCGTATCTGTCGGTAAATTCTCAAATGTTTCTATGTTATCGTTGTACTCTGCCAATGTGAGGTGTAAAATCGAGTGGCATTTTGTAGTTCACATCTCTCGTTTTTACATTACTGCACGAATAAAACTACGTAAACTGCTGTTCGATTTAATTTATTGCATAACTCAGCTTCCGAAATAGCTATAATATATCCAACATTACTAACTTCCTGTAGGTTCAAATTACTCTTGCTTTATTTATACGGTAAGTTATTTCAGAGAGAATCAATTGTTTACTAATCTATTTGGGTCAGCGTCTTTAAACCATCTCGATCCTTGAAAAGCTAGTCTGAAATGTTTTGCAGTTATCTCTTGGATCTACTGTTTTTTCTTCTTAAATGTCGATGGTGGAATGGATTAACTTCACTACATCATTAAGTCGATTCTCTTTAAAAACTATGACTGGTCTAAAAACCGATGTAACACTATTGTTTTATCAGTCCAAAATGCAACTGTTACACGTCGTGCTAGCCACGGACTGCGATCACTAGTAAAACATCATTTTCTCTTACTAGGTATAAAATGTAGCACTGTAAACCTTCACACTGGCATCTGCAGATATGTGCAAAGTATTTTCAGCTAATTTTCTTTTCGACTCGTGTCCCTTAGGTAGTGTCTCGGATTTGATGTTTGTTGTGGATCAGACTTCCAATATAGTTTTCAAATCATCAGATAGTTTCACAGTCCAAATATTTTCTCTTTTTGACATTCCTTGTATGACAATCTTGGCTTGTATTTTGATATTGCTGAGTAGCTTCAGCTCGTCGATTTTTTTAAGATTAAATTTTCAATGATCTTCTGTTAAGTAATGTTCTCCTGTTTGCCTTTTTGTCGTTATTTGAAGTCCAAGAATTTTAAAATGAATCCACTAATTTTCATACTTCTCTCTTCAGTAAAATTATTGACCGCCTTTTATTCGTTGACGCCTCTTTATGTTGTCTACGCAAAGATCTTACTCAAAGATTGCTGATTAAATCTATAAGTTAGTCAGGCATTTTCCTGATTTCTTGAGTCGCTAAGCCAAATGAAGCGTGCAACATCACTGTTTCATTCTTTTAAACAAACATGTGAAAAGTTACTTGATAAAGCAATCGTTTTAATATTAATCGTTTTAGCATTTTTTTTTAGGTTTGTGTAAAAGGCAATAATTGAGGCTAGCATGTTTCATCTTTCACCATTCCTGTCGGAGTTGTTCTACGGGTTGCAGGATAAGTAATGCTCTAGAATGTTCGATTTTCGTGCCACTGATTGGCTGAAATATCGCTATTAACTTTCAACATAATTTGGCCCACACAACATTTCCATTTCTGTTCTTCGTTGTTGCAAAATTTGAAGATGAATCATTATAGTTCAGCATTCACTGTGATACAACACAATTTTGTCCTTATTTTTTACTGTATTGAGCCGATACTGTTTAAGATATTCGTCGCTCTCAAAACTGCAGATTCTCGTTGATAAATTTTCGTTCATAAATTCTACAGGTCATATTCCTGATCTTTATTGAAAACCACTATACTGAACATATATTAAGCAACAATTTTCTCCTGGGTTCCGTCTCTGCGTTTGGTTGTTGTTCCAGAAAGCAAGCAGTCTAGTCTCGACTTTTACCGTTATCGGTCTGTTTCCACCAACTAAATGGTCACAAAATACAAAAATACAAGTCTACATAATGCACGGTAGAATTTGTTATGCTTTGCACGTGTTTCAAGGAGTTACCTTAAAATCTAATAATCGATGTCCGGTTAAACTAATAAGTAGTTAAATTTAGAACGTGTTCTTCTGTCTGATAGGATGTGTTTGTTTCAATGTTTTTATATGGACTTCGATGTACTATCACACTTCAAAATTTTTGCATTTTATCTACTCCTTTTTTGTAATATCAAGTTGTTATTCTGACCAGTGACCACCTCTTTATTCTCCTATATCTCATGATTTTATTATGCTAAGTGTTATTATGTCGCCCCAGACGTAGTCGGGGCGACATATTGTTATTGTACTGTTTCTTCACTATTATTATTATTTTTTTTTTTACTTTTGACTCGATGAGTGCCCTGTGGTTGCTTTAGCGTTGTTATTGTTTTATGTTAGTATATTTGCCGGTAAAAGGATGACATCAATTGTAAGAACACTTTGCAAGTTAATTCTATGTTTGTTGGCAACTCAGCATTCATGGATACACGGGTGTAGCGTTGTTTGGCATTAAGCAACGATTTCCGCTCAAACCGGTGCTAGGGGTCGTCTTGAACTTATTATGAGGTATGAGCAAAGCTCATTGTGGAATGCCTCATGGTGACTTAAAGATGAAGAACAACAATAAAAGCGTTGTTCAATACGGGTCTTTTGACTTGCGTTCACCCCGGAAACAAATCTATGATTATACGAAAAAATCAATACATCAATACCTTGAGAGGGAATCACTAATTGATTAACACAGTTGGGTTAATCACTAATTGATTAACACAGTTGGGTTAAGGTCAATTTATTTTAAATCTATTTGTAGCGCTTCAGATTAATTGTTTTTCGTCAATTGAAATTTAGTTAAAAAATTGTCTAGTTTATAATGGTTGTATCTGTTGAATGAACTGTGAAACTGGAATGTCAGTATAATACGCATCTTTTTTCTTAATGTAAGTTTATGTTAGTTTATTTATGTTAGTTTATTTCCTTTCCAGTCCTCGAAATAAATTCAGAGGTGGCAGTATCATATTATGAAACTATCAAAGGCTTAACCAGAATCTGTTGTTTCTTGTCTTATCATAACTAAATACCGAAGTTCCTGTGAATTTTGATTCTGCATATCTCATGTCTCTTCAGTGCAGATAAAATCTAAACGTTTAGAAGACCATAAACTCAAAGATGTTTAAAAACTGATAGAGAACAAATTACCAAATATGATCTAAATTGATAGCCAAAATCAGCTAAGGACAGAGCTTTGCATGAGAGAGATATTCCTCAGTTTCAACAAAATTTACAATAAGTAGGTATAGTAAGGTTCCAAATAGAATCGGCTTTCGGGTCAGCACCGAAGCACTGACTTCTGGGCTGGTGAATACCCTCGGAGACTAACAATCAACCAGCAGATGCATCGACCTAGTAGTAACAAATAACTAGATATCAAAGTTCCTGTGAATTTTGATTCTGCATATGCGCATTTCGACAACTAATGTCTCTTCAGTGCAGATATAATCTAAACGTTTGGATTTTGTTGAAAACTAAGGAGTATCTCCCTCATGCAAAGCTCTGTCCTTAGCTGATTTTGGCTTTACATTTAGATCATCTCTATCAGTTTTTTAAACATCTTTGAGTTCCTTGTCTTCCAAACGTTTAGATTTTTTCTGCACTGAAGAGACATAAGTTGTCGATATGCGCATATGCAGAAAGTAAATTCACAGTGACTTCGGTATTTAGTTGTTTGGAAGACCATAAACTCAAAGATGTTAAAAAAAGTGATAGAGAACAAATTACCAAATATGATCTAAATAGAGAGCCAAAATCAGCTAAGGACAGAGCTTTGCATGAGGGAGATACTCCTTAGTTTTAACAAAATTTACACTATTAGATATAGTAAGGTTCCAAATAGAATCGGCTTTCGGGTCAGCACCGAAGCACTGACTACTGGGCTGGTGAATACCCTCGGGGACTAACAGTCCACCAGCAGAGGCATCGACCCAGTGGTAACAAATATCTAATTACCGAAGTTCCTGTGAATTTTGATTCTGCATATACGCATTTCGACAACTTATGTTTCTTCAGTGCAGATAAAATTTAAACGTTTGGAAGACCATAAATTCAAAGATGTTTAAAAACTGATGGAGAACAAATTACCAAATATGATCTAATTAGATAGCCAAAATCAGCTAAGGACAGAGCTTTGCATGAGGGAGATACTCCTAGTTTCAACAAAATTTACAACAATTAGATATAGTAGGGTTCCAAATAGAATCGGCTTTCGGGTCAGCACCGAAGCACTGACTTCTGGGCTGACGAATACCCTCGGAGACTAATGGTCCACCAGCAGAGTCATCGACACAGTAGTAACAAATAACTAAATACCGACGTTCCTGGTTCCTGGAAATTTTGATTCTGCATAGGCGCATTTCGACAACATATGTTGCATGTTAATCTGCGGAAGTACTGTTCATCGCAGAAAAGAGTGTAGTAACTGCCTAGTTTTTCTTCGTGTGGATTTAAAAATTTGCTAACTCTTCGGTGATAAAAAAAATTGCTAATCAAGATCAAGTACGTTAGATCTATATGCTTTCATAAAGAATTATAGATTCTGTGAAGTTTCTGTTATTTTACTTGAATAGACTTAAACGAAAGCTGTTTTAAGGGTATAAATTAAATTGATTCCCTTTTAATGGTGAGGCGTAATAGATATGCAGTAACGTTGTTGTTGTTTGAAAGATGAACAATTGCTATTTTTGTATTTGCGTTATTGCAAATCATAGTTCTTTCGATAGGATTGTAGCTTGTAGTTCCTTCCTTCAGACAAATGAGACAAAAACAATGTAACCCAAACTAAAACCAAAGGTTTGAGGTGCTCAAGAAGGGTAAGCACCTGGCACACTGCTGATGTAAGTCTGGGGTAGGTTTTAGTTGATGTTGTCAGTTTGGTAATAAACTCTGGTCTACATATATTTCTTACAAAGTTCATATCGAACTGTCCGCACCAAAGTAACAATCATGAATTGAAGGGTTTGCACGTTGTTGAAGGCCTCATTATCACTTCAAGATAAAGAAGAACAATAGCGTTGTTCAAATTTAATAACCTTGTCATATATTTGTAAGGATTCTTTAATAAAAATCCCTTTATTTGTTAATTTATCTTTTTTTTTCGCTAACTTATTAGATTTATAGACTGATTTTATGTATGCATATTCTGTGTTATAGAGCTTTGAAAATTATTTAGAATGTTTGTTATCTTTAGTCCCCGATGCTAAACTAAATCCATCTGAAGTCAACATTTTATTATCTTTTTTCGACATTAAGCGTCATTTCATAATTTGGCGTAAGGTGTTCAAATGTTATTCGCTGATTTTTGTATTACTATTAAGGTCTAATAAAACTACATGTATGACAGTCGTGTATGTAAAATCAATATTCAAGCCTGGAAAGGACGACAGTGGAGGTAATAAGCGCACAAAATATTAACATTAAATTAAAGCTGAATGAAGAAGCGTAACGAGCAAGAGATCAAGGAAAAACGTTCTACTCATTAATCATCAATAACTGTTCATTTTAAGAACATCAAATACTATAAAGTGAAACCTTTTAAAACGAATTATATTTCCCAAATTTTTGGATCAAAATTGGTTTCTTTCCTTGTTTTCTTGTCAATATTGTTGAACTCGGATCTCGTGTTAAGCGTATGGTTTACCGTCAATCCAAAATCATATGCATAAGTTTGCTAACAGACACCAGAACTTTCTTTTCAACGACTTAAGTTTGCTACTTCCTCCATTTTAACAAAATTTTGTTTTTCAAAGAAGAAGTCTGAAAAACACGTCAAAAAAGCAAAGGTTATCATTATTGTTTAGTTTTAAAACATCCGAAAATTAAGAGACAAAAAGTATGAATAATAAAACAATAAGTCTTCCCAAACTTCGTTTGGGAGACTTAACAACAACAAAGAATTCACTCTAGCAAGATTGATTGATTGAATATTGTTTAACGTCTACTGAGCAATATTTCAGCTATATCAAGACGAGAACAAGTTTATTAATAAATAATCACTTTGGGGTATAGAAAGGGCCCTGGGACGGGAAATTCTGACTGCCACTGGAAAAGTAGGGTGAAATCGAAAGGGGCGGGGAATTTAGCCTTGTAGCCGATCACCTACGGACCACTCAAAAAAGAGCTTGCTACAAGGGTTCTTTAACGTGCAGGAAGCGTGGCGTTTCTACCGACGCGTGGACCTGAGTTTACATCCCATCCGAAAGATGGGTTGTGTATTTATTCATCTCGCACAACCACGGACTGGGCCCTATTTCTAAATCCCGGGGTTCCCTCGGGGTCAGCCCCGTTTGGGAGGGGTCGTACCCCGCAAGCCGATTTCTATACCCCGGGGTTCCCTCGGGGATACTTTAGCAAGCGAATAGATGTATTAGACATAGTAGGGTTAATACATCTATGGCAAAAGTAACCTAAACCTGGCAAGTTATAACAAGTTCTTACATTATGTAAAGTAAATTCCTCGAACTCGATCTGCAAATATGAGCATCAATATCTCCGCTATTACCATACCAAATCAAATACATTACAAAACACAGAAATGCTAGTATTAGTTCAAAATACAAGTACAATATTACTATAAAACGAATAATCCAAGGACAATGGCAACATTGGAAAAACAAAGAAACAGAATAATGGTACAGAAAAATAAGAAATGAAGACACATATGCATAGATGAACAACACAGACCCAATAAAAACCACGGGCGAGAATAGGTGCACCGGTAGAGTGAGCATCTCCTCAGTCTTCTTATAAGACACCCGTCGTGTTGAACATGTAAGATCCATTAGTAAGGTCAAATCCGGTAGAGGAAACAATTAAGCTTTAAAAGAGAAAGATCTGTTGTCATCTAGGAAACAGATATCCCAAAGCTGTCCACAAGATGGTGATGTCGACCGTACAACTTCTGAAGGGATGACTTCAAGTTTTGGATAGCATACCCTTGTTTAAGTAGCATATTTGTGAGCAACCGGGCTCTATCAAGAAGGACACTGTATCGACCATAGGCCCTTGAATAGCGAATGAGCTAGGAGATGTAAACTCCGTATGCCGGCGTTGTTTGCTACAAAGGAAAGGGAAGTTGACCTTTGGAAAAATTAAGTCATCGCGTTTGTCATACAGCTTAGTTTGTAGTCTTTGTTGTCAATTTCAAGATGAAGGTCCAGGAATGGGGCCGATAAGGAAGTGTCTGTAGTATCCTTAATATCAAGCTCTTTTGAATAGATCAGATGAAGAATATCAACAAAGCGAGGGTTGTTTAGTGACAAAAATATCATCTATGTAATGGAAGCTACAATTGAAGGATTGAGCCAGATTTTATCTTTATTTTGAAGAGGCCCTTCGATGAATCAAGCTTTATAAGAACGGAGAAACAGATCGGCTAGGAGAGGTACACGGTTTGTGTCCATTGGAATTCCGATAGTCTGCTAAAACAAGTCCTCAAGACTGGACAAATATATGGTCGATCACTTCTTCCTCTGTATATTTTATCTCCGATTCGGAGTATTTTTTTACAACTTAGGCTTGTTCTTTACCTACAACATTGACTTATATCTTCATTCACCATTCTGACGGGAGAAACTTATATCAGCCGAGATTTTAGTTGTTCATGAGGAATGGTAGTATAAAGTGTGGAGAAGTTGAAAGCTTTTAATGCTGTTATAGTGTGATAATGATCCAGAATTTAAGATGTCAAGTTGATCTTTGGAGTTTTTCAAAATCCACATTTCATTTACATCGCAGTATCACAGTATTTTTGAAGGCCCTCTTTATCAGCTGTCAAGATGGAGGTTAGCAGCTTAGATATATGTTTTGTAGAAAATTTGGCAGATCCAGCGATGTATCGTTGTTTGCATGGGTATTTATGTAATGTTGGTACCGAGCATTTGCATGGGTATTTATGTAATTTTGGTACCGAGCATAAAGAAGGGAGATCTGTGTCTTCATCCTAGGTGGAAATCTCGAAGGAAAGTAAAACAGATTTATGGCTCTGTAATATCTCCTCCTTTGACAGAGCAGTACCTGCGTAAGTTGGATTACCTTTTGAATTATCAATGCCTATTTCTTCCGTCAAACAATTTATGCAATGATTTTTGTAAAGAACAATGATATTAGGGGCCTTATCGACAGGAATGGCGACACAGTGTCATGAATGGAGGACAAGTAAATGGCCACATCAGCATTTTTGGAAATTGATGATACTTTAGTTTCCATTGACCCTCGTAGCTGAATGATTCGTTTAAGAATCATTGACTTTACAGACATAATCCACTGCGAAAGGGAATCAAGGTCTTCATTTTGTTAACGCTTAATCCATTTTTCTGGCGTAGTCCTCTAAAGCATCCATGAGAAGTTTGAAATTTTGTTCCCAGTTAATGGAACGTGGTTCACGGAATTTAGGCCCTTTTGCAAGGACATCATCGAGAGACTTGTTTTCAAAGATATTCAAATCTCCCGTTATGACATGACCACATAGACTATATCTGTATGGTGAATCAGGACATGAAAAATCGGGTGATTTAGCCTTGAGGTCTTCGGTGGTAAGGTTTTGAACTACGGAATACCGAAGTTATTGTTCATATGTACGCCAAAATAGTACTAGTATCCTGTGAAATAAGTTCCAAGTGGAACAAATGTTATTGATATAACTATGAGATTTGTTGGGTTTGGAGATTATTACACCAAGTGAACAGTAAAGTCTTTTTCACAGTAGAAGAGAAATAACTCAAAAATGACAAGTTAAAACCAGAATAATAGTTTATTTACATCTATGCTTTTAAATATACTTGCAATATATTTACACTTGTATTCACCTAAATGTAAAGGTTTAACAGCATTATTCATGCTTAGTAAAATATGGAACAATGACCAAATAAACAGATTTAGACAAATATAAACCGTGTTGATCAAACTTTATATTAGTCCTTTTGAATAGCTGTGAAATATGGATAATGACCAAAGGAGAAGAAAGCTGTTAGACACATTCCAGCACAAATATCTTAAATAAGTCTACAGAATCGTATGGCCATAAAATATCACGAACGACAATTTGAGAGTACTAAATGTAAACTATCAAATTTAGACGCGAAGATGGAAATCGTTAGGCAATGTGTAACCATGAATTCTTTCAAACCGTGTATTCCTTCCGCTTGGATCAAATATGTTAAGACAAAAATTCCAAAAGTTTTTCTTCTGACGGAATAAACGCAGTAGAGCAATGTAGAAATACACTATGGTATATTGGCACCCGGGCATTCTGCACACCGGAAACAAAGTACGCCTAAAAATGTACCAACAAATTATGGACATCAACTCAAATCCAAGAACATCACTGACATGGACAACTGAGGGAAGTAGAAAATATATAAAGGTCAAAAAGAAATTTGGCACGGAACAACTGAATGAAAAAAGGACAATATGAGATTTAAATCAACATTGACAGAAGCAGCAATCGGCTCTGGATCCTGAAGGTTGGAGCAGACAACAAGGCTTGTTTATTGTCCTAATCTTCCACAGAAGAAAAAGAATTTCAAGTCAATTATACTCTTTAACGTCATTAAGAGATTTTTTCATCATAGAAAAATATTGGAGTAGTTGTAAATATATACTATTAGTAATTTGTTTTGCGAGTATGGAATTCTCAGCTTGTAATGCATCGAGTGCGGAGCACGAGATGCAATACGAGCTGAGAAATCCATCTGAGCAAAACAAATTACTAATAGTATTTTTATCGCTAATTTTGTTATTAATATACACCAGATATATGTTTCTTTTCCTATCGAAATATCTTTTTAGGTTAAACATGTAATTTTTAGTTAAATATAACGCTTTTTTGATAGGATTATTTTTTTTCACTAAACGTCACGCGACGTCATATTAATACGCTGTTGCTAACGTTCCATAGAGATTGACGATAATATGTTCATATCAGCGCAGTGCAGTGATAATAGAATTATCGTCGCTCCGGAACAATTGAAAATCAAGCAAATTAGCGATATAGACTGTTTTTAAAAATTGAAATATTTTTTGTTTACTAACAGTCATTTACAAGTCACACCAATATTTTTTTAATTTCAAAAGCATTTTGCAAAAAACAAGGTTCGGTAAAGGCATTTTTTGCCCCCTAATCTCCTCATTTTGGAAAATTTGTCAAAACTTTATTGTCTGAAAAGTATATATATTATATTTTTGTATTATGTATGTATTGTAGTAAAAAAAGTTGCAAAAATTACTAATGGGATCCTATAAATGGTGCTAAGAAGTTAGCCAAAAGGCAAAATTTAAAAAATTGTAGATTTTTTTTTGTCATTTTTGATTGAAACGGATGCGGCCAACCACATATACATTCAAACTATTTTTATACATTTTGTAATTTACTATTTTACACAATGCATATGAAGCTCATCAGTGTAAAAACGGTTGGCCAATGTTAAATCTGCCAAAAAAGCCCCCTAAAAATATAGCCTTTTAGCCGTTTTCAACGATTTCACCAATTTATGCTATGTTTGGTTGGCTTATTTGACCAAATCTGTTGAATTAAAACCCAAAAACCAATTGAATCCATTACAGTAGACGGGTCTTTCTTTAGTTTTTCTTCAAATTTGGAGCTACAAAGTGGCCTTACCGAAACCGCTTCTTTGTATATGAGTCTGAGATGGGTAAAACAAAGTATAATTCAAGTTTAGAGGGTGAAATGACCGAACAAAAATATCATGTGCGTAACAGTTAAATAGAGAATAACCAAACCTACTCACTTGCATTATTGCTATTTAGCTGTTGAAATATTCTGAGCACTTGTTGTTTAATTGAAACAGCGACTGACAAATAACATTCGTATCCTGTATAGTATTAAAAGGAATTGGCGTCCAACGTTATTTTTCATTAATTTATTTTTGAAGCCGCTATGCCAAACATTATCAAAGGTTTTTCAGAAATCGACGAAACATGTAAATGATTTTTTTTTCCGTTAGAAGATACTTGATAACAAATGTTATAAAATATAAAGGCAATCACAGGTTCTGTGGTAATTCGGAAACCAAACTGATGATTTGAGAACATCATTATAAATAAAGAACTAGAGGCTCAGAGACTGAGCCTGTATCGCTCACCTGACAAAATGCTTCTATGCAATGCATGACCAAAAATGATCATGTTTTAGTTCAAGTTTAATATTATTTTCATTTTTGTTTGGTTATATTTCAAGTCTGAACGCTTCCCTTCGTCTATGTTTTGGATTCTTGTTTTCCTATTTTGGTACAAGAACTGTTTGTTTATGGTTTTACGAAATTGCAAACATCCAAATATTTTTGTATCTGTTTTATGTATTCTAAATGACTACATCACAGTAATAGTGCATGAAAGAATTAGGTTCGATTACTTCATATGGTGGAAACTATGGAATTCTGTGATTAATAATGATAATTAATTGAAATCAGATACCTATTGAAATCTAACGAAGTGTATCAAAAGCCAGAAAACAGGTTGCTCTTATATATTTGGCTCTAATTTCTCTTCTCTCTTCTTCTTCTTTTAAATTTATTTTGCCCTGACGGTCAAGATATTTGCCGTAAATTATGTTTATAGAAGTATTTATCTTGTTTACGTTCGGATGACCTGGCATTTTTGAAGTTGCGACTGAGTCTGGTAGGCTATTATAAGAGTAAGTAAAAACCGAACCGTTAGTCCAAAGAACGAACAATCCATGGACAATGGCAACATCGGAAACCCTAAAACAAGGACACCACTTGAGTATGGGACAAAAAGAAAAAAAGAAGACACACATACAGATGAACAACACAGACCCAATAAAAGCCATAGGTGCGATCAGGTGTACCGGTAGAGGAAGCCTGCTTCTTATAAGACACCCACCGTTTTGAACATATCAACTAAGGTAGTTAAGTCAAATCCGATAGAAAAACAAACTTTAGCTGTAGATGGAAAGATCTGTTGTCATCTGGGAAACGTTGTTTGTCGTTGAAATAGTTATATGAAGAATTTGATTAACTAAAATACTATAAAATTAGTCGGCCAGGGATGATGGAAAAGACGGTTGAGAACTTGTTACAAATTTGTTCCTTTTGTTGGAACAAACATAACGACTTGACAAATGACTGAGACTTACTTATAATATATGATATAACGATTGGCATCAGATTAAGTGCTGTGATGGTTTAGTTCTGTGTTTGATGGATAATACATACAACGTTGTACAATTGTTTTCTGTTTTGATTTGCACTAAAGAGACATAAGTTGTCATCAATAAAAATTAAATGTATAACGGTTTATAGTATCAACAATGAAATAAGTTCCAAAGGAACATACATATTTCATAGCTCACCTGGCGGAATAATCTTCATTTGGAAAGTATGTACTGCTCAACTGGTGAAATTATCTCCAGACTGAATAAATCTGACAAATATATCAATAACATTTGTTCCACTTGGAACTTATTTTACAGGATACTATTTTGGCTTACATATGAACAGTAACTTCCGTATTCCGTGTCGCAAAACCTTACAACCGACGACCTCTAAAATACCCGATTATTCATATCCCGATTCACCATACAGATGTATTCCCCGTGGACATGTCATAACGGGAGATTTGCATATCATTGAAAACAAGTCTCTCCGTGATGTCCTTGCAAAGGGGCCTTAATTCCGTGAACCATGTTCCATAAACTGGGAACAAAATTTCAAACTTCTTATGGATGCTTTAGAGGACTATCCCAGAAAATGGATTAAGCGAGAACAAGATGAAGACTTTGATTCCCTGTCGGAGTGGATTAAGGCTGTGAGTTCAATGATTCTTAAACGAATCAATCAGCTACGATGGTCAATGAAAACTAAAGCATCATCAATTTCCAAAAATGCTGATGTGGCCATTTACTTGTCCTCCATTCATGACAAATATGTAGAAGTTCCTGTCGATAAGGTCCCTAATATAATTTTTTTATTTGCAAAATCATTACATAATTTGTTTGAACAAAGAAACAGGCAATGATATTTCCAAAGGCAATCCAACTTACACAGCTACTACTCTGTCAAAGGAGGAGATATTACACAACCATAAATCTGTTTTACTTTCCTTCGGGATTTCCACCAAAGGATGAAGACACAGATCTCCCCTTTGTACTGGGTACCAAAATTACATAAATGCCCATACAAACAATACTTCGCTGGATCTGCCAAATGTTCTACAAAACCTATATCTAAGTTGCTTACCTCCATCTTGACAGTTGTTAAAGAGAGTCTTCAAACATACTGTGATACTTGCTTTTCAAGAAGCGGTGCAAAAAACTCCAACCTGAGATCTTAAAGTCTGGATCATTATCACAGTGTCATTAAAACTTTCGACTTCTCCGCACTTTATACTACCATTCCTCATGAACGACTATAATCTCGACTGATAGATTTAATTCAAAGATGTTTCTCCCGTAAGAATGGTTCAATAGGTACATTGTTGTAGGTAGAGAACAAGCCTGCTTTTGTGAAAAATGACTCCGAATCGGATAAAAGTGATTTAAATCTTAGAGTTTCTGATCGACAATATATTTGTCCGGATTGGAGGACTTGTTTTTCGACAGACTATCGGAATTACAATGGGCATAATTAAACTGTGCACCTCTCCTGGCTGATCTGTTTTCCCGCTCTTATGAGGCATAATTCATTGAAGGGCTTCCTCAAAATAAAGATAAAATGTGGCTCAATCCTTCAATTTTAGCTTCCGTTATATAGATGATATTTTGTCACTAAACAATCCTCGCTTTGGTGATTTTCTTCATCTGATCTATCCAAAAGAACTTGGAGGGATGACTTCAAGTTCTGGTTAACATACCCTTGTTTAAGTAGCCTATTACGGATTGAAATTACGGATACCACAGACACTTTCTTATCGGCCTCATTCCTTGACCTTCATCTTGAAACTGACAACAGAGGTAGACTTCAAACTACAACTGTATGACAAACGCGATGACTTCACTTTTCCAATCGTCAACTTTCCTTTTCTTTGTAGCAACAACCCAACAACGCCAACATACGAAGTTTACATCTCCATGCTCATTCGCTATTCAAGGGCAGTGACTTCCTTGATAGAGTCCGGTTGCTCACAAATAGGCTACTTAAACAAGGGTATGTTGACCAGAACTTGAAGTCATCCCTCCAGAAGTTTTACGGTCGTCATCACCATCTTGTGGACATCTATGGAATAGCGGTTTCCCAGATGACAACAAATTTTGCCTGAAACTGAGCATTTTTTATGCGCATGTAAGCAAAATTTGAATAATTTAATGAGAATGTTGCCTTAATGATTTTGTATGTCTTTAATACAATAATTTACATAAAAATGAACTAAAAGTATCAAGTTTGTTCGAATAATATTACATATTTTGAAACGTTTTGTCAAAGGGAGATAACTCTTTACTGAAATACCATGTAAAAGGACAAATTTTCTAAATTTGTTAAGCTAGAAATAAGGTGGTTGATCCAAATTCTTTTTTGAATTTGTCAATAATATTTTGACAAAACACATTTATTATCTTTCCAAAAATATGGTTTTTTTTTGGGAGGGGTCCCAAATTACTTTAATTCAGTTATCTCCACTTTCTTCAAAAACTGTCAAATTCTTCATGTTTAATGAAATAACTAAATACCGAAGTTTCTGAAATATTTTTTTAAAAGGTCCATAACATATCTTTTTTACGTTTTTAATTTGAAGTTCCGCAGTACCAATAAATGTATAAAGTTTGAAAAAAAGTATGTCTGCTTATAGAAAAAAATATGAACTTGAATTGTGGAATAGGGCTATTTCCCATATAATTCTATTGTAAATATATTGCGAAAACACCAAATCTGACCAATTTTTAGAACTTTGTATCTTTTTTTTTAAATATCCGTGACCTCAATTTTTGTTTGCATAATGCTCAAAGTTGTACACATTTTAAAAATTAAAGTTCTTATGTCAGAAATCAAGACACCCAAACTAATGGCTTGATTTTCTATTTGTTACAGTCATAATACTTTACACTGATTTGGGTTCAATTTCAGAAGCCGGGTAGGGAGATCCCGGGTTGTGGTATAAGAGGGTCGTATAGGGGGTAACGTCCACGGGCGTACGAGAAATAAATTGTCACAACACGAGGAACAAAAAATTGGCTTGCACGATGTCTTTTTCGGTTTGCACGAAACACTGCAAATAACGACCCTCCAACACGGCAAATGCACGTGAAATAAAAAACGGCAAACACGAAAATAACCCTGTGCCACCCTCGCCTATAACATTTATTTTGATGCAATGCTAAATACAAAAATACAATCTTTCGTGTCGTGTAACGTTAGTTTTGTGCAGTAACATGAAGTATGCATATTATGTATATGTCATATATAAAAGTTTCTCCTCTGATATTTCACTCTTTGATTTCCTTTTTGAGTAGTTGACATACGACAAACTAAACTTTTTACAGACGACACGCTTCCTTACATGATTGCATCGCAATCTTATCCAGGAAGTTATCTCCCTCTATTTGACGTGGCTATGGTGGTCGCCATTTTGGCCGATAAGCAGTCGACATCGGCTAGTAATCCTAGAATATCTGCATGAATTAACACCATCGTAGTCAAAACATATGTTCATCATGTCAACAGGAATCCGATTAATGTTTTTGTTTGCTTTATGCTTATGTAAATGTGTAATTGGGGACGAACATAATCATTTGGTAAGGCGACTCTTCCTAACTGTCAAAAAAATTATTTTCCGCAAATGCAGCATAAATGTACATTTTCTGTCGCAAGTTCTTCAGCTATAAACAAGAACACACATTCAAAAATAGAAAGCACCATGCCTTCCTTGTGAAAGTGCTAGAAGTAATGGTATTACGTCAAAAAGCAGTCTTTCAAAAAGTGGTTGTAGTGGTTTTTTTTTCAATTGTTCCATGCAAAATAATTTTATATCGAATCAAAGCCAGGAACCTTCAGTTGTGATTGGTTAAGGGGCAGCTAGGGTGGTAAGCACTTCTTTCCGATTACATTCAGGAACCTGAAGGGTACGTGATTGTGGGAAACGGACCAGGATCCCACCTGAAGGGTACGTGATTGTGGGAAACGGACCAGGATCCCACCTGAAGGGGCTATTGGCATACAATGTACGGAACATAGAAAATGTCGGTGTTCAATGTACAGAAAATAATTTTATAAATGTACAATATACGAGGAATAATAAAATACATGTAGAAAACGACAGTCGCATCAGGTTATTGCGCATCCGGTAATACTGCTCATCCACAATTTTCTTATGCTATGGCTCTTTATTAAGTAAATGTTAATGAGTGACACTGGCGCCTTGACGAGACAAATTGACAGTTTGACTCAAAAACTTACAATCTTCTGTGCATTATGTCACATTGCACAAATTGCATGGACCATTGTTGACTGGTATTTTCTCATATCAAGGCTAAGAACTTACTTCTTACATTGTATACTTGTTTAAAGGAGTAGGTTCGGTATGGGCGGTTTTTGGCCCCAAAGATTACCTACACATTACTCTTTTTACAATGTTTAATGTCATATTGTATGATTCAGTCGATTTTTTGTTGAAAACATATCCTTAACATGATGTTGCAAACTTGGTCTGAGAATGGAAGTGCAGCAGATTTGTTAGAAATTATTTTACCCAGTTTTTGGTTCTGATAGTAGTGGCAATATGCATGTTCAACCAAATCTTTAAAGTATGTTATGTATACTTGTTAGTTACATCATGTGAATTAACATGAATGTTTCCATTACTAATTTTAGCAAACACTGTATAAGATTCCACTAGAAATAGTGAGATTTTCAGTATTTTTGGAATTGAGCCCACGTTTATGACGTCAACAATTAGAACAAATGGACTTAAATGCAAAAATTTGCCTGGATTTTTATAAAGCAACAATTGCAATGTTGATATGATGATTTATATATAGTATTAATGTTTGAAAATTCTCAATTTTTTAGGGCCAAAAACAGGTGATACTGAACCTTCTCCTTTCAGTGGTCAAAATGCTGCAGTAGTATCGTGCTGCGCTCGGTGTAACACTTATTAATCAACTGCAAATGCCAGTTTTCAAGTTTAATCTATCTGCTTTGCCAACGACTACAGAAATCCATGGATCAAAGTTAGTGACATGTCAAAACAACAAGTGTAATTTGCAAGTCAGAGATGGAATGGATCAATTCAGAAATGCAATGGCATTATGAGTTGGTCATTGTTCTGAAGTTCTTAATTATGTTGATTGGTGATAAAATGTATTTTATGAGGATTTTGAGCTTGTGCATCGATGTTAATAATGGTGACAAAAGTAGAATTTCTGAATCAGTCCATTTCCATTGACTAGAGTCACATATGCTGTTTTTGGTTAACAGAGATAATTTTTTTTGCCCCCAGATCGAGGATGGGGGGGGATATTGTTTTTGTCCTGTCTGTGTGTCTGTCTGTGCGTCCGAAACTTTAACCTTGGGTATAACCAGTCAGGGGTGTAACCTATTCAAGTTATCAAATTAAGTACTTTTGTGTAACTGAATTGAGTGATCATGTATTTTCAGCAATAACTTATTTAAGTTATCAAGTGTTGATTTCTTGAAAATGTCCAACTTAGACTACAAATTTCTTTATGATAGAGATTTTTCTCAAACAAACAATAGTTTTTCCCATATGGTTTAGAATCTTAACTGTGTAATTACCCAACAATAATAAATGCGCAAAGAGAGGAAATACATGTGCCAACCCCCATAAAGATTGGACCCTTGGGAAATTAAATCTCAATTATCTTTGAAATGGTTCATCAAAATCAATTAGACAGGCCATCATTAGTTTGAGGTCAATTTGAACTACTTAATACATGTTTAATAATGGACTTAACTGTGACCAATAAGTAAGAATTCCAACAAAACTGAATATTTTGTAAAAAAGACTTCAATAACTGAATGAAGTTATCAACAGAGTAATGTCCCTTGATTAACAAAACGGTAACTCATATAGCTTATTGCTTCATAACTGGTATAAGTTATTTAAAGGAAGTCACTAATTCATAGTAACTCATTTAAGTGATTTTGGTGATAACCTATTTAAGTTGCACCCCTGACTGATAACTTTTGAACTATATAAGGTAGACTTTTGATACTTGGCAAGTGTATAGGTCTTGTCAAGAGGTACATGAATATGCAAAAAAAAATTAGGTCAAAGGTCATAGAGGTCAAAACGGGGTAAAAATCTGAATCTGGGGGCATATGTAGTGTTTCACAAACACATCTTGTTTGGTCTCCTACTTCCACCGACTTTGATGCATGGATTCCTGTAGTTGTTGGCATTGCCTTTCCCATTATAAATACATCAAGAGACTATTTGTAAGTTTCTATAAACTGAAATTCATAATTTTTTGCAGTATTTGTATTTGAAATAGGGACCAAGACTACTATACATTTTGTATTATGTGACCACACCTAAGATATACCCAAATACACCCATAAGCACTGCCTGTGCCTACAAACTTTATCACTTTGGTCAGAATATGTATAAAGTCAATTACTGTTGTTAATGTGTTGCTAGTTTTATTGATAACATTTAAAGATATGACTTTTTTCATTTTAGTATGAAAACAGTGAAGAAGTTGTGTTATGGATGAATACAGTTGGACCTTATCATAACAGACAAGAGACATACTCCTTTTTCTCATTACCATTTTGTGCTGGTCCAAAAGAAAGTATAGGACATTATCATGAAACTCTTGGTGAAGCTTTACAGGGTACAGAATTAGAATTTAGTGGTCTGGATATAGATTTTAAAGGTAAATAATTATTCTTGGTGGGAGTATTGTGTAAATCAATAACATGCCTTTCACTGAAACATGTGAAAGGTGTAATTTCTGTACTAAAACATGTTTTATTACATTAAAATGTGACTTAATATTTTTCAACTCAGATTACGATTTTTGATCAAGTAACTTACTATTTTCGACCAAGAGGGGTAGGCAAGTCTGTACAAGCAACAACCAGTGCTTAGATAATTTGCATAATGGTGATATAGCACATATTAGACTTAGACTAACCTTCCCACATACATGCATATGTGTAATTTTTAGTGGAAAAGCTCTCCAGTATGTGCCTGTTAGGCCAAATAAAAAAATAGGTGTGGTTCCAGTCACCCCTCTGAAAAAAAGAGGGTCGGTAGGTCGGGATTTTTTTTTTATTTTATTTTTTATTTTTTTAAATCATATATAATACTTAACATGTAAATGCATTGTAACCTATGATATAAAACCATATATTATACCCACATTTTTACCCTAAAAATGATTTAGAGATAGTGGCTTGGATACTTAAGGATTTGTCCAAGTTCCCAGATGATTGATTCAAGCCAAACGATCGTTCTTAACACTATGTGACTTGATAAATACTATAGGTTGTTATGAAGTGGAACATTCCTAACAGTTATAAAGAGAAGGTTATTTCCACCAAAATTTATATTTTCATATCATAATCTCGAATATTTCATTAGCCGCCGTAACTTTTGAGGATGTCAACAAACCATGTGATCGGTAAAGTGTCGATATAGCTGATATCACATTGACTCTTGACAATATTTTATTCACAACAGATGTAAAAGAAGAGGTCTAAGTCTCCTTTAAATTTATCCCGCAACAGTTTAATAGGCTTTGAAGCCTCTGAAATATTAAATAACATGTGAAATAAATACGGATACGACAGTCCGCGCCGAACTCGTTCCGAATTTATGATTAAACGAAAACTTCCTGGTTGGAAATAACTTCAATTTTCCCGGCGTTTGAGCTCGTTTCTCATCAAATACTTCATAAAAAGGTTTCAATAAAGTAAATAGTTGATAAACTATGATAATTCCGATTTACAGTTTCAAAATAACTACGATCTTGCCGCTGATCTCTACTTATACTTTGTCAGTCAAAAGTGGCCATAAAAACTAGGGTCGGTCGTTTTATTTCTATTTTTTTTTTACTTTTTGGGTGAAAAAAAAGTCTAGGGTCGGCAGGAAAAAATAGGGTCGGTCGGGTGACCGGAACCACACCTATTTTTTTATTTGGCCTTACCAATATAAAAATTGTCAAAAGGAGTCTGGTGGTAGCAACTTGTTGATTTAGGAATATTTTGGAAGTCCCTTTCTACCCTTCCACATTCCTTTTAGTGGTTCAAGTGTTTTCTATTTCCATATATTTTAAACATGTTAAATGTTTAGTTGTATATGAATATTTTTGGGTAGGGAGATTGTTATAACAAAATAAGTTTGTAGAGATATACTAAAATTGCCATCAAAATAGTTAGTCTTCACAGAATGGGATGTCTGTCAAGTGTTAAAATCTACAATATTCATGTCAATCTGAAATTCAGTTAAACCAGTTGTCATGCTTCATTGATATATAGATACTGAAATGAGGTTTGGGATAAAGTTGAATATAGATAAAGGCGAATGACAGAATGTTGTTATCATGGTTATGATTACTTCACTTACTGTTCATATATTTATGCTGTTATTTCAGGTGATGTGAAGAAAACTGAATACTGCAAAGTCAAATTGTCAGAAGAAAAGTATCAGGCATTTGTTTATGCTGTCAAAAATCATTACTGGTATCAAATGTACATTGATGATTTACCAATATGGGGTTAGTAACATTTAAAAAGTATCGCGAGTACAGGGATGAAAATTGGCAATACTGGTAAAGTGGCCGGCAAACACAAATCAGTAGCCAAGCCAATAATTTTTCAATCCCAGTACTAAATTGTCGACCAAATTTTCAGGATATTTCAGTAGCCACCTGCGCCACTGGTTCTACAATTTTAGTAGCAAAAGGCCAAATTTTTAGGGTCTTGGGATACTGGGCCCCTGGTAATTTGCATTCCTGCGAGTATATTACAGGTGTAATGATTTAAAGCTACTTCTTTGCATCTTCAACATTTCTTTAAAGTATGCACAAACAATGAAAATTAAAGTGGCTTTAAAGAATGCCCCCAACTTTTCACCAAACACTTAACAGACTTTTATTAAAACTTGGGAGTTTGATTTGTGAATGATTACAATATTTATGTCCATCGAATTTTGATTGACATATACACATATATATAGGGTGGTATATCCCTATTTGTCGTTATTGATATTTAATTACCCACATGCTTCACAAACTTTCAGAAGGAAACAAAAATTGGCCACTCGATAAATATAAGAAAACATGGGGGTAATTGAATAATCCTGAATTTATAGCAAATGATTAATAAAGTCTGTCAGAATGACACCAGTTTCCTCCTTGATTAAATTTTTGACTGTTCCTTAAAATGCAATATTATCTTTTAAAAGGTACCAAATGAATTATTACCCTTTAATTTACTTTACCAGAATTAATCTGCAAACAAAAATATTTCAACGAAAATGTCAGTTACAATTTTGTTATTGTGTTCTTTATTGACTTATTGTATCAGCATGTCCATTTTAGTCTTGTTTGGGAAAAAGATGAATTGGCATCACTCCTGTTAATCTTGGGCGTTTTCATATTCATGATATACTGTGAATTCATTTAATTTCGTGGGTACCAATTTTCGTGGGTAGAGTCTTTTTCGTGGTGTAAGTAAATTTGTGGATTGCCACTTGTTCCCCCCAAAAAAATTAAAGTATTAAAATTAGGTTCTAAAATTCATGGCTTCAGTGCCTTCAGTATTGATGTCAAAACACCAAAATTTAGAAATGTACCTATAATTAAAGTGTCACCTGTAATTAACAATTCATAGTAATGTGTATATATTATGTAATTAGGTAATCATCTGACATAACCGTACTCCATTCGTTATTTAAAAATGGACACCTGTATTTATTGCAAAATAAACATGTCCTTTTCAGCAGAACATAATTAAAACTTTAAAAGTTTAATTAATAATATTATATCAAAACTAAATTGAGATGGTTCTTGTCCAAACTTCTTAACTGAAAATCAACACTTTAGCGTAATTGAAAAACAAAACAGGAAGCCAGTTAACGCTAATTTGTTATATGGGAAACACTTGGAAATAAAGCATTTTAACGTATTTTGATGCTATTATAGGTTTAAGAGAATGCATATCTACTTTTTCTTGGCTATATCAGTTTGTTTGGGCTCAGGTACATGTGCAAGATTAATGGCCTTCCTTGATCAGGTCCTTCATTATGTTCATTCAATTGTGTTTGACGATTGCACAAGAAAATCATATTTCGTTGAGTATTTGAATTCGTGGTTTGAGGACACCCACGAAAACCACGAAAATTGGTACCCCACGATTAAAAATGAATTCACAGTAGATAGAAAATTCCTAGTGAAGTAAAAGTAAACATTAACTGAAAATTGTTTTCAATAATTTTACTCTAGGAAGTGATAGTCAAAAGTTAGACATCAACATTGGTGAGTAAGCATCGCAGCAGGTTTATTTCAACAAATGAAGCTGAAATTGTGACCTCTTTAATGAAGATCTTCAAAAAACTATAACTAATCCTACATTCTGATTATAAAAACCTTGTAATTTACTCAAGCTCCGTGCCCATGAGTGAATTGCTGTTGGGTTTCTGATCATGTTAAATTTTATCGATGCTCAAAATCTAATAACTTACATGTATATTCTAAAAATTAGAGCTTCATTCTTAAAAATCATATAATTAATAAAAAAAATATAATTGACAAAACATAGAAGGAGACCAAGAACATCTGGCATTAAATGTATTATTATGCTCACAATGATGATTTTTACCGAACCCTGATTTCTGAACTAATTTGTTGATCAGATTATTTCTGAGTGAGCTGTATGTCATTGGATTTGTGTAGGTATGTTCTCTTTAGACCCCAAACATCCTCTCATTGAATATCTTTTTTTGTCAATAAATTTTTGCATCTTTTAAATTTAGAAAATTATGGGCAGATATGTGTTTATATGTGATAAAAAAGATGTCCTTTTATGATAACTTTGTTTCCAAACAATTCAACGTTATTTTCTTTCACATACAATTGCATCTCGTACACATGAAGGAAGGGGAGGAGCCATATTTTGAGGTCAAAAAGTCAAGGTCAGGTTTGATATAAACAAGAATATATATAATTTTATATATATTATTTTTACAAAATGTAAAATAATAAAATGAATTGAAACAAATGTTCTCTACACATTGGGGAAACTTAAAATTAGCACTACTGTATTCTTTTGTTCTATATAATAGAGTTGGACGAGATTTTTATACATTATAGGGGGGGAGGAGATCAATTAATACCACCACTTTAGAATGATTAATAGATTAATGATCAATGGTCAGGGAGAAATATGGGTTGTCAGGAGAATGTTTAGGAAAAAAAATACAACAAAGACACTTTTCACTGTTTCAGTGTCAAGACAATAGACCAATTTCCAATTCATTTTTATGAATGAATTGCTCCTGTTGACCTGGGGTCAATCAGAGTAAATTGTGTCACGTAACATTGTGACGTCCTAAAATCTATACTGTGACGTCAAAATTTTCCAGGAAAATTCACCAATTTGAAACTCGTGTATGTTTTGTCATCTCCTTATCACTACTGAAATCTTGTGGTGCACTCAGATGTTCATATAATGTGCATAGCATTAGGTATCAACGCAACACTACAGATCCATTTTGAGTATAACAAAAACTGATGTGCATTAATAGTTTACTTCACATGGAGTGCAAATGTATTGGAATTATGAGTAAAAGCAGTATCAATGTATGTATAAATCTTCATATGTTTTCTTATGCTAAAAGATTTATAGAAGACCATTCTTTTATCCCTTTTATACCCTGAAGAACTCTAGAAGTAATGAAAACCTTTTAGCATCATTTGTTTATATTGGTATAGTTTAAGTGTACAGACTGACCAAAAAATTCCAGAAATTGTCATTTAAAAATATTATTAGTATAGACAAAATTCTATATGATAATCAACTAAATTTTAAATTTTTATGCCCCCAGATCGAGGATCGGGGGGCATATTGTTTTTGTCCTGTCTGTCTGTCTGTTTGTCTGTGCACTGAAACTTTAACCTCGGCTATAACTTTTGAACTATATAAGGTAGACTTTTGATACTTGGCAAGTGTATAGGTCTAGTCAAGAGGAACATAAATATGTAAAAAAAATTAGGTCAAAGGTCAAGGTCATAGGGGTCAAAAAGGGGTAAAAATCGGAATCTGGGGGCATATTTAGTGTTTCACAAACACATCTTGTTGTTTATGTAGCCTTACAGAAAGTTTTATGGTACATTTTGCTCACAATGATGACCTTTTACAGAACCCTGATTTCTGAACTAATTGTTGATCAGATTGTCTCTGAGTGAGCATTGAATTTTAATTGACATTAAAATCTTTTTCATATCGGGGAAAATTTATGGCTAAATTATGTTGTATCATGTTTTTGATTAAAATCACAGTCATTAACAGGGCAATGCAGGGTAAAAGTCTTTTCATAGTTTTCCAAAAATAGTCAAAATTGAGATTGAAACAACAATCCCGATTAAAATACCTGTTCTTATGACCTTATATAAAGCTAACCAATTGCATCATGCACATGGAATATTTTTTCTGGGAATTATATTAAGAAAAAAATATATTTGTGTTTTCCTGATCAATGAATTTCACATGTTACGAAATTGTGTCTATATGCTGTGATTGATCTTTGATGGCAATTAGTGTAGTTGTTAAAAACATATAACATATTCGCAATGCTGAATTATATATACCATTGGTAATTCTTAGAATATGTGATTCTAACTTTTTAAATGATAATGTGATGTTGAGGCCAAGACAAGTTATTTCTATGTTTGGCGTCAGCGTGCGCATAAAAAATGTGTGTTTTTTTATTACAAAACAAACAAGGGTTCTTTTTGATTTTTGCGATTTAAATTGTAGTTTAAGCGTTGATTAAGGAGACCACAAATATATACTACTATAAGAAAACTTTAAAAAAATGAATGACATAAACTGAAACGCGAAAAAAATGAGCGATACTAAAAAAAATCTCACTAGATCTAATTGAATTTTGTGAACTGACTTTTAATGAACATAGTCCACATCAAGTTATGTTACTTTCAAAAAATATTTTGTTGTTTTTTGTTTTGCTTTTGTTTGTTTGCCTCATACCCACCTACATTTGAAAAATAAAGTTGACGCCAAACATAAAATTAAATTGGTTTGGCCTGATGCTACTGTTGTATTTGTACTTGTAGGAATAGTGGGAGAAATTGACGAAAAAGGTGATGGATATTATGTATGGACCCACAAAAAGTTTGATATTGGATACAACGACAAACAGATCGTAGATGTTAATCTGACCAGTGAAAGTAAAATCAAATTAGAACCAGGGGTTACTCTTTCCTTCAGTTATGAGGTATTTTTTACTTCTATGGAGCAATTGAGTATACATATGAAAAACAAAGGAAATGGGGTAAATGTCAAGGAGACAACATCCCATCTCCAGGTTATAACGACCCAAAACAATGCATCTCGCTGTACGGTTTTCAACACGGCGAGTAACCTCACACCATACAGAAAGCCCTGTTGATATAAAATTCAGTTTTTGTTTACAGCAATTTTCCTTTTACTGAATGCAGTTTCAATAGGAGTTTTGGTAGCTCTCCAGGTAATTAAATTGGTTTTTCAATAGCAGTTTGGCTTTCAAGGTAGAAAGGTCACCAAATGCCCATTCATACATGTAGTTGGGTGTGTGCCAATTTACCTGATGTTGATTTCACCCACAGAGATAAAGTACATTTGAACTATTATTATGTATTGGAACAAACAAAAGGAAGGGATGAACTTTATATAGACTAAATTTAAACAGTATATAGTACAACTTTGTGATTTTTTATCTATTGTATGAAAAAATGCATCTTTATTCTTGATTGGCTATGTCAATATTAAAAACAAGTTTGGGTGAACTTGACTTGTTATCCCCGCACTTTCGAAGAAAGTTCGGGGATATTGTAATACCCTCCGTCTGTCCGTCCGTCCGTCCGTCCGTCCGTCCGTC
>MJUU01045083.1:298016-309721 GCA_002080025.1 Modiolus philippinarum
TACACAAAGGAAGGACACTATATGGAGATGTGCATGAATATGAATATGAAGGAATATAATTATTGTCCGAAACCAGGAAGGGGAGATAATTTGACTTTGACTTTCGTTGATTCCTATTGCAATGATTTTTTTTTGGACAATTTTTCTAAGAAATAATTCAAGGCGTAGATATTATGAAATCAAACTGGGGTAGAGATACACTCTTTTCGTTGTATTCCTCTTGAAAAGTTGTTTTCAAAGTGTTTAAATTAAATGAAATTTCTCTAACGGTTATGATTTTTGTGAAAAATGTCAACGTGGCAAAAAAAATAAGACATGAAATTTTTTTTTGGTCTGATTTTGACAGTATTTTCACTGGCACCCTAATGAAAAGTTCTTTCATGAAGATTATATCATTTTGTCCATACTTGTATTGTGTCCACACGCACTTAAATTTGCACGAGCCATATAGATTCAGGATTCAATGAGCGGGTGGTATATTTGGCTGCCATTCGGCGACAGCTCTTGTTATTTATTTTATTGAGACGGGGTTTGTTTTATGTTATTGCTAATAAAATTGTGAAACTGAACTATGCCAACAGGTTTTAGTTTGTATTAACCATTTATGAGAAACAAGAGGGACAAATAGGAAAAATGATTTTTTTAATTTTCAATCACATCTTGATGCAGTGTTTTTCTGTAGGTTTCTTATAGCATGTTTAAAACAGATACATGTAACAATTAAGACAATTTCAATACAAAAACAAGAGGGCTTCATCTGTTACAGAATAAAGGGGTTGAATAGGATGTTTTTATGGTAATATACAACTTTTGAAGTATGTAAGATAGAAATACTTGGCAACTGTATAGATCTAGTCAAGAGGAACAAAAACACATCTTGTTTCCTCATTGATTAACCTTAAAATAAATGAAATTATTCTTGAATGATGATGATAATAAAAATTATTGATGGGGACAAGAAATAGTTACATTTTACCATATGCAGTTTTTTGCATAAAATTGTGTTTAAAATAAAGTGTAAAGGATACTATATTATTGTCCTTCAGGCAAGGGCTAAATTTCTGTGCATATTTTTCAGGGAAAGTCTGGATCAGACAGATGCTGCTCAGTGCCTTCCTGATGCCAGCATGTGTGTGTGGAACAGCATTCTTTATTAATTTTATTGCCATTTATTATCATGCCTCAAGAGCAATACCATTCGGCACAATGGTGAGTAGTTACATTCTTTGTACTATATTTATAGGAATATTAAAAAAGAAAGCAGAGCTTGTTTAAACAATGGAAAGATATATATTGAAGGCACATGGGAAAAAGTCTCTTCAAATACAGGGTAAAACCAAGTAGTGGAACAAATGTTTCATCTTACTGTACAGGGCTTTTTATTCACGGTATGAAATTTTCGTGGTTTTCATTGTTGGATTTATTCGCAGGGTTTTATATTTGCGGTATTTAAGTTGAAAGCCATTATATTCATTTGTATTCAGGTTTAAAATAAAGCATTCGTGGTTATAAATTTTCGCGGTTATCGTTTTAAAAGCCAATAGCGCAAAAATTAATACCCCGCGAAATTTAACAACTATACAGTAATTAAGAGTATGCAAAATTCATAGTCCATGGTCGAACAGTCGTAAATAGTAAATATCATTTATAAAAAGCATCATTTAATCTGCATTCATTCCATTATACAGACTATATAAACACAATAACAAGAACATCACATCCATACAGCTCAAAGTTCTATCATAACATTCAAACACCCACAACATATACAATGACATAAAATACAAAATATAAAAAAAATGGTAAGGGTTAGGTACTTCATTATATGTAGCTATTCACAACAGTAGCCATAAGGCCTTCAACAATGAGCTTTGGTCATACCTCATAGTAAACATTGTTATAAACCTACATGTAGTGATTTGATTGGCCCTTTTTGAGCAATAATTTTGAATTAAATTACATTTAGTATCTACAAATTTCTTAAAACAGAAACTAGTATTGCATGTTACTGTTTTGTATGATTTCATCAGCTTCTTTTATAATGCATGCCTGCATACAGGGTATAATTATTCCTACATTGTATGATAATACTGTGTAAAATTCAGTGTTATTTTTAAACTTTACAGGTAGCTGTGACATGTATATGTATATTTGTTATACTACCACTAACATTAGTGGGGACAGTATTGGGAAGAAATCTGGCAGGCCAGCCTAATTATCCCTGTAGAATAAATGCCGTGCCAAGACCAATTCCAGAAAAGAAGTGGTATGTTTCATGTATAGTTGATCTTCTCAAGTCAAGTGTTTGTGGTCCATGTCTTCCCTAAACCCCTCGACAGATTTGGGTTATACATGTATATCTTGGTCTTCTTTTCTACATAAGAAGCAGCTAAATGAGCCATAGAGATTTTGACAGACGTCATTCTATATTTACCAGGCTACCTCTCTAGATAAAATGCAACCAGATGAATCATTGAAAATAAGTCTTGACAAATTTTGATTGGTTATAATGGGTCATCAGTTTGCTTCTGATGTAGAGAGGCAGCCTCGAAAATATGTGGATTTTGATATAGAAATACACACTGGCTCCATATAAAAAATGTACAGATTTTCCACAAACCTGCAAAGAACAATAGTTGATTCTGAAATTTGCTGATGAGTGTTAAAATAAGCTTTAAATAGTGATTAAAATTTTATGCGTACAATTGATGTTGATCTGTCTTAAAACCCATAAAGAAGAGATACTTTTGAGAAGAGGTTATGAAATAAGCAAAGTAAAAAAATGAGTAGCAATTATTTTCAATCATTTTCATTGCCATTCACACTGAAATAAACGAATTAAAAAATGTAATACAACTGAGCAGCAATCATTTGCATTGCCATTTACAAGAAAATAAAATAGAAAATTCATACCACAGAGCAACAATCATTTCCATTGCCATTCACCGATAATAAACAAAGCAAAAAATATACCACAGAGCAGGAATCATTTGATTGCCAATTACAGTGAAAATAAAGTAGAAATTTCATAACACTGAGCATCAATCGTTTCCATTGCCATTCACACCGAAAATAAGCAAAGCAATAAATACACCACTGAACTGCAATCATTTGCATTGCCAATTACACTGAAAATAAAGTGAAAAATGTCATACCACTGTGCAGCAATCTTTTGCATTATTATATAGTTGTTTTGATTTTACACTATATTTCCAACAGAATCATAAGAAGTCAATAAATAAACATATTCACCTTCTGGAGTTGTATTCACTTCATGACGTCATAATGTGTAAAATTAAATAATAAAACAAAAATTATGGTCTTTTATATCAGTGAATACGTTTTCTTATTGACATGGAAACCCAGATATTCACCTCGACCGATGGTCTCGGTGAATATTGGACAGGTCAGTGAAAAAGGGCATTCACCTCTGCAAAAGACCATAATGGTATATTGCCATTCACACTGAAAATAAACAAAGTAAAAATTTCACACCACTGAGCAGCAATCATTTGCATTGCCATTCACACCAAAATAAACAAAGTAAAAAATGTCATAACACTAAGCACAGAGAAAATCAAAACTTTTTCTGGGTGTCAGACATTTGAAATATTGTGTCAGTCCTATAGTTGTACAGTACAGAAAGAGACGTACCATAACAAATCACTTGGAAAGACATAACTTTTAATCCTTTAGACATCAAATCACAGACATACTATCACTGTGATAGACCTAAAAAGCCATAAAACAGAGTGGGGAGGATTAAATTTTATTACCTATTTTACCTGTAATCTCTTTGAAGTCTACCTGCTTAATTAGATTTTTACCTGTAAAACAGGAAATGTCCTGACAAAACTTGGGTTTTATTGCCCCAATAAAAAAAAATTCAAGGAAAAGATTCCCACTATCACAGTGATTAGTTATGGTATGTCTCTTTTTGTACTGTATACTATAAATCTTCATATTTTCTGTCAGTCCGAACAATTTTTTGTCAGCCAGACTGACAAAACTGACACTTTACAAAAATCTGTAAGCAGCAATCATTTGCATTGCCATTCACATAATCACATATATACATGTATAATAATTATGGTTTATAAGATTGTTCACATTGCATGAAATAGCTGTCCATCAATCTAGAATCTAATAGATCACTTCAGACTTAAATCAGGCAAATATATTTCCATCGGACATAAATTGTATTCGTGCATTTTCGTACAACATAGTAGGTTGGCCACATGACAATTTTTGTTTAAACTTCGATGTAAATCAGACTTATACCATTCTTTTATAGGTTCATGGAGCCAACAGTAATTACTGTTCTAGGAGGAATCCTACCATTTGGTTCAATTTTCATTGAAATGTAAGTAGAGCCTTTAGATTTTTAGTATTTGAAGCAAGCTGCTCATGAATTCAAAATTAATCCAGTTGATGAAAGTCGGTAGGATATTATTTATGTTCATTTTAAGTTTAACATGGAATTTGAGAATTGTGAGTATTTAGGGATACAATAAACTTGATACTTTTGACACATAGGACTAAGAAATGATGGAAACTGTGGAACAATTTTTGATGAGAAGGAAGCCACAGCACTCATTTCATCATCTGGTTCAAGTGGTTATTTGGGGGTACTTTATTTTTGCATTATTCATGATTATTCTGATGTCCAGAAAATTGCATACTGTGAAATGAACTTTATACTTTACTTTACTTTATAATTACAGGCTTTCCAAAATGTGCCGGCCCGTCGGTCCTGACCGGCATTTTTTAGTCTGGACCGGCGAATTATTATCCATGTCGGACCAGAGGACTGGCAAGAGATTTGATCTTGTCATTGGTTGTTTATCTGCATGTCAATAGAAAATGTTTCAACCAGTCTTTAAACTTTAACATTGCTTCCTTTCTTTATTAATTTTTGCTTTAGAGTATGCAAGCTTTATCCAATTTTGACTACGAAATTGCTAATGGCTGACTTCCGATTTTGTACATCAGAACCCGGAATGGAGAAAACACAATTTTTTTCTGGATTTTCGTCATAATGGTCCGGCAAGTTCACTTTTGGTCCGGCATTTTTTTCCTGCTTGTTGGACCAAATGACCGGCAGATTCTTTCAACTTTTGGAAAGCCTGTCATTATTTTATTGTCTCTTAAAAAATACAAAAGGATTGGGAACAAGTTGTTTCAACTTACTAGTCCCTCTCCTTAGACATATAATACAATATTGACAAGAACAAGATGACATAATAATCATTACAAAAGATGACTATATATATACATATATTAAAGTGCTGCAAATCAAATAGTTTACCGACTGTCTGAGTATTTTTTTTACAAAATGTATAAAATTTTAATCGACACTGAATCAAAAACAGAAATTATGAATTAAAGAAAAAAAACAACATCAAATTAATTAACAGAAACGTTTAGATAAACGGATGAATTTTTGAACTGATCTAAATAAAGTTTTGTTAATTTCATCATCAACATCACTAAAACCAAAGAGAATGTTTTCTATAGTTATTGGGACAATTTCTTTAATATTATCAAAACATATAGATCTATCTAACTGATACAAAGGACATTCTGAGAAAAAATGATAAGCATCTTCATACAGATGACCACATATACAACCAGCGTCATTTTTCAAATTAACATAAAATGTAATTTTATTTCAAATGCCACATTATACAATAAATGATAACAGGATTTTTGAACCATTGCAATGAGGTTGAAATTAGATCTTCAGGCTAGGATTTTCTGTATTTCTTTTGGTATTGAATAATAAAGCTATAAATGAGTATATACCGTATAGTGGTTAATTTTCATGGTTGCCAAATTTTGTGAATCATTCCCAAGAGAGGGTATTAAATTTAAGCAATCATCAATTTTCATGAATAGAAAATTGTGTAAACAAAAGATGTGTACAATGTATAATGATATACTTACTTTAATTTTGTGAGTTTTTATTTTCGCCCTTCCAGAAACATTGTGAATATACTGAAAATTAAGATTACCTGCTATACGGTAATTATTTGAAAGAGTGTTTTCACACTTGCTTGAAGTACATGTAAGTACATTATTGTATTGTGATTAATATTTACAGGTACTTTATCTTCACATTGTTCTGGGCCTACAAGATATACTATGTATATTGTGATTTATATTACAGGTACTTTATCTTCACATCATTCTGGGCCTACAAGATATACTATGTATATGGGTTTATGTTACTGGTGTTTCTCATCCTAATGGTAGTGACAGTCTGTGTAACCATTGTCTGTACATACTTCTTACTTAATGCTGAAGATTATAGGTGGTATGTATAATTATTCTATATTATATTATTTATTAGCCTAAGTACCAACCATGCTGGACTGCCTGCAATAATTCCAAAAAATGAAGATTCCACGTTCTGGATTTCGATACTCCATATGTTTTTTGGTAGGAGTGAGACGCTGGCACATCAGGACCCCCACCCTTATCATATATTAAGAATCTCAAAAATATATACCTTATCACATATCTTTAGCAGAATAGTAATTAGTAAACTCATCATATATAATGCTGACAAGTATACCTCGTCATATATTGGGGTGAATACTGTAAATTCTTTATTTTCAATCAAAAAGTAGAAAATTACACACAGTTTAATACTTTATTAATGTAGATGTGTCAGATGCTAATTAGTATCTGATTTAGATGCAACTAATTGACCTTATCACATAATCTCATCTGAAATTCCCTACCTTTATCACATAATCTGGAGCAAGAAAAGGGTACCTATCCCAGCTGCTCATCCCTATCTCATCATACATGTATATTGGAAGTGACAACCCCCACCACCCCACCACCCCCCACCCCGGAGCTGAGTGTGCCATATTTTTGAGAAAAGTTTTCTCTGTATATACCTGTGAAGTCAAGAGATTGCTGGGATAGGTTGCACTTGAGCTGTCTTGTACCCCAAGGAAATTTCAAACCATTAAAAATAGGAACTGTTGTGTCACACAAGTGAGAAAAAGCGTTCCCTTCATGCTATTTGACCTCAATTGCACTTGAGTTATTCTGATATATTAGACATATTTAGATAAACATTGATATTAAAGCAAATGTGTAAGTAACTGATCGATTAGTTTTAGCACAAAGTCCCCATTAACAATCTATTTTATTATGAGTCTTTATTCATACTGTACCAACATTGTAAGCTTATATTTTTATATTCTATAACATTTTGAATTGCTCCAGATAACATATTCTCATTCCATATATTAAACCACTTACTCTTTAATGTTGCATTGTATGTGTTTAGTTTGATTCCACAGCTGTTGGAGTCCAAGATTTTAGTAATACATTTTGTTTTTTCCTTATAGGCAGTGGACAAGCTTTCTTGCTGCAGCTTCTACAGCAGGATATGTGTATCTCTATTCATTTTACTACTTTTTCTTTAAAACAAAGTAAGTATTAGTTAGCTATTTAGTTTGAAACTTTCTACAGCAGGATATGTGTATCTCTATTCATTTTACTACTTTTTCTTTAAAACAAAGTAAGTATTAGTTAGCTATTTAGCTTGAAACTTTTTCTAGAAATACAGAAATGAATCTATCAACTTCTTAGGGGCGCAGGCTGCATTGCCTACATAACACCAAAACTCAAAGTAGCAATAAAAAAATGTCTGTTCCTGTCAATTTGAAGAAACACACCCCTTAACCAATTATATCTTATTAAAAAATCTGGAAGGACTCAGAAGATTCAAAAAAATGTTTTTGTTCTTCTGATAAACAGTTGTCTGTATATTTTTATGTAGCATTGTTAGGTAAGTATCCCAGTGGAAAAGATGTTGATCATTGAGGACAAGAGCTTTATTTCTGGGGTTTAAATAGTATGGCCATTTTCTGATTTTTTTTCAATTTTCTTATGTGGCTTGTCATGTATGGTAAGTAAGTGCTTAATTTTCTGTTGGAGCCTTTTGGTATCTGTAAAAGTATATAAAATTTCCATTGTCCATATGTTTGTCTGTTACACTTGTTTCCAGATGATAACTTGAGTTTGCCTTGTAGTCAGTCTGATATTTTGTGAACATTAAACCATAAAATACAGGTTAATTTCAAATTTCTCTGAGATTTGTTTTCTTGCTTCAAATTTTTTTCGTCGCATATGCAAAATCTAAAATACATGTATTAATGCAGGGTTTGACATTAACAGTTGCCCTATTGGCCAGGGCAAGTAAATTCCACATTCCGACAAGTAAATCCTATATCTTACTTGTCCTATGAGGCAAGTGAAAAAAATCTAGCTCATTTGTTCATAAAAACTTTTTGATAAGTTAACATGCCTTGGGAATGCCCTGGTCAGACTTGTGATAGCCTGGTGTCATAATACATAGCTTCTTTGTTGAAATAAAATTTTCCCAATGCAAATATAGAAAGTTATGTTTATAAATCCATTGCTATTGGTCAGATGGGAAAATTATCAATCTGCACTTTTCTAGAGTCACTGAGTCAGGAATGTCAAATCTTGAGACAATGCGAATGTGGAATCATGCTTTCTGTCCAAAGATTTCAAGGGCCAATCAAATTTTGCACTAAATATTCATCTTGTCTTTGGAAATCTACAGTGGAGTCCCACAATCCACCCAACACATCTAAGAAAATTTTTTAAAGGTAAAAAAAATACAATTTTGGAATCCTGGCCAAAGATTTTGAGGGTTTAGACTGGGACTATATTTTTTTTACCTAGTAAGAGGACTATGATATTCAATTATAGTAAAAAGTTCCCTGATATAGCTGAACCATCTACCTTTGTATCAGGCAACACTTGATACATGAATCTGTACACATTTCTTATCTCCTAAAGATAGCCCAGTAAATAACAATTGTCACAAATTGAAAACCAAGTATAGATTAACTGAACTGTTAATGTTTTATTATGTCTCCAAAAGAAGTTTGACATATTATAAAAAATAGACATATTGTGTTTACTCCGTTTCTTCTTATTTTTTGTTTTTCTTCTTTCTTCCGCTCAATTCTTGTCCGATACATTTCTCAGAAACTATTTGGCTAAACTTCTTGAAACTTCACAGGAATGTTTGCCTACATGAGAAGATGTGCACCCAGCTTTTGAAATTTTCAAAATGGCCGTTGTTGCCATGGAAGCAGAAAAAGGCGGGAAAATTCAAAATGCTCTGATTTGAATGAAATTTTACAGAAAGGTTTCTGGCATTTGTAAAAATTATTTTTAGCCTCAAAATTTTCAAAAAGGGGACAGTTGCCATGGAAACAGGAAAAAGTTGGGGAAAATTTGAAATGCTCTGATTTGGATGAAATTTTTCAGAAAGGTTGTCTGGCATGTGTAGAATTAGTTTTTACTTCACAGGAATGTTTGCCTACATGAGTAAATGTGCATGCAGCTTTTGAAATTTTCAAAATGGCCGCCATTGCCAAGGAAACGGAAAAAAGCAGGAAAATTCAAAGTGCTCTGATTACAGAAAGGTTGTCTTGCATGTGTAGAAAGATTTTTAGCCTCCAAATTTTCAAAAAGTCGACCGTTGCCAAGGAAATAAAAAAAGGTGTGAAAATTCAAATTGCTCTTATTTGGATGAAATTTAGCAGGAAGGTTGTCTGGCACGTGTAGAAATGATTTTTCGCTTCAAAATTTTCAAGATGACTGCCATTGCCATAAAAATGGAAAAAAGGCAGGCAAAATCAAAGTGCCTCAATTTGATAAAATTTTACACAAATGGTTGTCTGACATGTGAAGAAATTAATGTTTAGTCTTAGAAATCTCATAAAAGCTGCTGTTGTCATGGATATTGTGGAAAACATATAACAGTGTTTGTTTGTGGGACATCTGTAACACTTTGCATTACAATAATCAATATTTTGAACAAAGCTTTATTACAAATAGATTTACTTCCAAAACTATTCTGTATAAAGGACAGTGTTTTGATAGTTTGATATTTACAATGCTTTGGGCAAAAATAATTCATAGTTTACTTGCCTAAATGGGCAAGTTAGTCAAAAAGTTAACGTCAAACCATGTATTGGTTTTGCAAAACAAAATCTGAGTTTGTAGTAAAGTTATACATTTTCTGTACAACTAAGTACAGGTCAGGTTGTATCTTCTATCCGTTTCCAGAGTTATTGGCCTTGAAATGGGCAAATGTCTGAAAAAATATTTTATGTTTTAGAGTGAGGTCATAATTTTTTAATGAAAACACTGTGTAAAAATGTAGTTAATTGTATATTGTATGTCATCACATGTAGATTGAATGTGTTTATAGTACTACATGAATAAACCAGTAATTCTATAAAAATATAACAAATTGCAACCTTATGAAATGCATTTCACTAAGAATATGTTTGAAGTGTATTATGACATCATTTTTATACGACCGCAAAAATTTGAGGTCGTATAATGGTATGGCGCTGTCGTCGTTGTCGTCGTTGTCGTCGTCCGGCATCGTTGTCGTCTGTAGACACTTATGTTTTTGGTCAATAACTTAGGTTCTAGTTGACCAATCCTTATGAAATTTTAACACAGTGTTCCTTGGCACAAAAGGAGGGCTGTGGTGGGTTTGGGTTATTTTGGCCCCTCCCGTTTTGAAAAAAGGGGCCAAAAGGGGAAAAATTGGGTGTTTTCACATATTTGGTTGTAGAATATTTATTATTTATTGGATTTTGATGGGGTTTCTTTCAGTGTGTTCCTAATTAAATTTCCTATCAGAGGTGTGTCAACAGATTTTACATGGCATGTACCGTTCACGAGATAAATGGGGTCCAAAAAGGGGGATTTTCAAAAATTTTAATTTTTTAATTTTTAGTCTGATTTTGATGCAGTTTTTTGCAATGGATTCCTCTTGAAATAAACATAGAGCTGCACCATCAGATTTTTGACAACTTGTTCCTTTTCCTAGGTATGAGGTGCCGAATGGGGACAAAATTGCAAATTGCAGAATACCTACAATTTTTATTTTTCATTGGATTTTGATGGGATTTTTTTCTTTTGATTCCTCTTGATATAAGCTTTCTGTAGTATGGCAACAGATTTGGTGTAGCTTTTACTGTTTCCGAGCTACAAGGGGTCATAGGGGCCAAAATTGCAATTTTTGAAATAAATGAAATCTTTGTTTTTCATGAGATTTCATTTGATTTTTTGTTTTTGTTTTGAAGTCCTCTTGTTGTAAGGTTTTGGTAGCTCTTACTGTTTTAGCTGTAAGGGATCAAAGGGGCTGAAATTGCAATTTTCAAAATATGTAAAATCTTTTATTTTTTTATTGGATTTTAATGGGGTCCTTTCTTCGGATTCCTTTTTGTCTCGCCTGTGACGAAAGTCGCTGAAGGCGAGACATAGGTATAGCAATCCGGCGACGGCGACGGCGAAGGCGACGGCGGCGGCGGCGTAAACTTTTTTCTAAAACCTTCATAACTTTTCAAGGGTAATACATACAAACATCATCTTTGGTCCACAGCACCACCAAGTGATGACCTTTCCAGCAGCATATATTTTAGATGACCTTGACCTTGTTTTCATGGTTCAATAAGCACATAAACATTGTGACATTGTTTCACATTCAAGTCCTTTTCTCAGGAACTATAATATCTAGACTTGTCATATTTGGTCTATAGTGAGATCTATATGGGTACATGGCAGTCTGACACCTGTCATGTTGCCTTGACCTCAATTGCATGGTTCAGTGAACTTAGAAAATC
>MJUU01045083.1:310781-336768 GCA_002080025.1 Modiolus philippinarum
TTAAGTTTTTCTGCTTAAGTCCATTTCTCAATAACTAGAAGTGGCAGGTTGATAATATTTGGTATGTAGGTTGGTCTTGGGTAGTACATGTCAGTCTGGCAGGTGACTTTTGTCCTTGACCTCAATTTCACAGTCTAGTGAGCATGTTCACTTTTCTGATTAGTTCACTTAGATTTTACATCAATTTAGAGTCCAGCAGGGACAGGCGAGACATCCTTTAGGGTCATCACTTGTCTTGTATAGTTAAAGTAGTATGCTGACCAATTTGACATGTCTCTTACCATTTCCGATATATATAAGGAATTATAAGGACTAATTTAAATTTTTCCTTAGTTTGTGTGCAGCTAATTACTGAGTCAAGCTCTTTATTGTGTCCATTTAATTACTGGGTCAAGCTCTTTACTGTGTCCTCATTCATTTTGAATTACACTTGTTCAAATTTCAGTGTTTCGACATGCTGCGGTGGTATCATGCTGCGCTCGGCGTAGCCCTTTATTGTAATATGAAATATGCTTATTGTTTATTGATCTTGGTATTGTTATTACATGGAGTAGTTGGTATTAAGGTTTTAACATTCCATACTCTGTGACATTTCTTTTATGAAATAAGGTAATGTTACAAATAAAATGTGACAATAGATTTCACTTTTGTACAACACATAGAATGTTTTGATAAAATGGACATAAGCCAGGACTACCACTCAAGTTTGTATGCTCTTTACAGCCAAATGCGTTCATCCTTATAGTCAAGTTTAGATAAATATGTATTTAATTTCCGCAGATGGCCATTTCGGCAACTTGTTTCTCTTCAGCGTAGATCAAATTATAACATTGCGAAGACCAAAAGCCAAAAGAGAATAATTTAAGCAATGTTAACTTCATATTCAGTTGGCATTGTATGTCAGGTCTATACTAGTCATAAAGTCGAGTATGATTGCATTCACTAGATTATACTGTACATTGACTGAAACTTTTAAACTGTATAATATAGAAGTTTTTGTATTTTATTTTTTCCAGAATGTATGGATTATTCCAGACATCATTTTATTTTGGCTATATGGCATTATTTAGTATGGCGTTAGGAATAATGTGTGGTAAGAATTATTTTATTATTCAGTTAATACCCTTAATAACAGCAAGTGTCATCTGGAATCTACAATGGATGACTATGACTGAATATTGTGAGATCATGTTCATTGGGTTATGACCCTTAATTTCTGTGAATGTCATCTGTAATTTACTGTGACTTACTACAACTGAATATTGTAAGCTCGTATTCATTCATGTTGTTCAACTCTTAATAAATTATGTAGTGAAAAAGGTCTAGGACAAGGAATGACGATTGCTACTCCAAAAAGTGTAAAGTCATCCAGGGTTAAAAGTTTTGAAACAACAGATACTGTGAAAGTACAATTGTTTGTGGGGTTCCAATTTTCGTGGATTTCGTGGTTCGCTTAAACCACGAAATTAAGTTCCCAACGAAATGCATTTCTATCAAAGACTTTAAATGCATAGAATTCGAAACCACGAACTTCAGTACCCACGAAATAGTGAAATTTATGAAAACCACGAAAATTGATGTCCACGAATAAAAAAACTTCCACAGTATGAGGCTACTCATTACTACATGTAGTTTTGTTATATCTTTTAAATGCAATAAGTATGGACTTTTACATACAATAACTATGGAACTTTCTCAAAGGTGAAATCAGCAGGCGATGAATGCCTCTTTAAATAATTGTTGTAACCCTAAAAAATCTTTAGAAAGAAACTCTTTTTTATGATACAAATGTACATTATTTTGTTTTATTCATGAAATAATGAACCTGAAATATAGTTCACTTCTCTTTTTTCACAGGTACCTTTGGATATATAGGGACAAGTGTGTTTGTTAGAAAAATTTATTCAACTGTGAAAATAGATTAAGTTGTAGTTTTAACAGTGTAAACAGCTGAGAAGAAGGCAACATGGCTGTGATGTGTGGGATTATTTATAGATACTTTATGATGGGTGACAGGGACAAGCTATACAAAGACCGAGTTAAACTGGATGTAGTGGAAGCAAAAAAAGGTTTAAAAAACAACAATAATATAAAATCATTGTATACCTTAAAACTTCCAGTACATTTGATGGGATTTTTCTTGTACTTTTAAGTTAAGAAAGTGGTCATAATATTAAACATGAGTCCATGTAGGACAATTGGATCAGAGTTACAAGATCTGAAAATCATTTAAGTGTCACATTTACATATAGATAATCTCTATTGCAGGTAAAATACATACAAAATCATATCAATAACATATATCAATATGACCACAGAAAAAAATGGTAATGCATTGAAGTGCATCTACATAATGTTCCCATTGAATTGATATACATTTTTGTATATGATACAGTTTTAAGATTCGTTTTTGGATTTTAATAAGACTTTACATCTAGCCAGTATGTTATATCAACACATTTCTTCAGTTTATCATTTAGGATATGATGAACCTGGACACATTTTCTTTCGACATTTATCTCATGTTAAAATGTAGTGAGTTATTTACAGTTTTATTCAAAATCAAGATGATTAATCATTTTGAAGAGCTTTTGATTGCTTAGGAAAAAATAGCTACAAAAATGACTGCTATTTATTAAAGATATATCATAAATTGTTACCACAAAAGCAGGATTAAAAATTTTGCTTTTGTCCCTACCTCATTAGGAAAGTTAAATTGTTATATAAACTTGGAATAAAAAGCCTAAGCAATTTTACAAAAAATATATTTGACAGTTTCGGACAATCATTGTTTACAAAATAATATCTTTATTCTTATTATATCTGAAATTGACATCAAATAGTCTATTTATTCTTGAATTGTCTAAAATTAACATGAAAAAAATCGCTTTCTCATTTATACAATGTTGGTATTAATTTTCCACATGCTGTTGACCATTTTCTGTAATGGGTTGGAATATCGACTTTTGATTGATCATAAGTATTCTAATCTAAATTCTAAAGTGCTGAAATCTGGAACATACCATTTCAGATCTCAACAAATTATGACTATAGACTTGTATGATTGTGTTTAAGTGTGACTGTGATCAGAAGTAAAAATATATGACAGTTTGAAAAGGGAGAATTTTTATTTTATGTTTTATTGTTTTTCTGTATGCATTTAAAATGTTGTAGTGATTTATAAAGATGTTTATCAGATCATGGATAAATTGAAGTTAATTTATATACCTGTGTATGTTAATATTTTATTCATGATTCAAAATACAGATACTATTTAATGCTGGATTCACTTTTAAATATTCACTTCTATTGTGTAATGAAAACTGCCATTTGGGTCATAATAGATATGCTACAGTTTTGCTTGCTTTTTACATGTATGTTTGATGATTTTTTTTTATGTATGAGTGATATGAAATTATATTGCTATCCATTATGGTCAGATTGTTTTATGGAGTTGATAAAAGGTACATGTTGTTAGCCTATTTTTGGAATTTGATTCCGATTCTGTTGGACTAAAGTATTGATTGAAAAATGTCAAGCTGGTACTAATCATATAGTTGAAAGCATACTTTGTTACTTGTAGTGAACTGTAGTCTGTACATTCCAATCATTAGAGTGATTCATTGTAATTTACTTCCTGCTCCATGGTGTTACTATTTTTATCTTGTGGCATGTCTGTGCTCTTGTGGGTCAAATCAAATATTATTTCATCATTTATTTCATTGATCTGACAGAGTGTTACTGAATGGTGTTTGTGAGACTGCTCTATTTCACATATCATTATCATGATATTGCCTTTATATTGTAACAGTGCTTTTGTTCAGTGCTCAGTGACATTAAGTTTCAGTTGGACTTAGATGTGGGCAACATGCGCAAGGTGTTCATTTTCATTTTGTTTTACACGAGTAACATGAAATTCTGTAAACATGGAAATTTTTCTCGGTTTTCAAGATAGATTTCATTTCACAGAGTCTTGAATTCATGGTTGAAGTTATAGGCCCTAAATCACCCAATTGTAAAAAAAAAATTCAGAAGTTTTTTTTTGTTCTTCATCTCTTTAGGCAAAAAAAGTGAAAGTAAAACTTAAGCAAAAATTTTCCTGTTTACAGTAACTATATATTTCTAACCATGGCAATAAAGATATGCTTTGATCCTACTTCTGAAGTGCTGATATAAAGATATAAGTTGGAGGATTCCTTTATCATCTTAGTGTGAAGTTCATACATTTCCATTACAAATACTAAAATTGATATTTATTGAAATTAATAGAATATAGACTGCACTGTCCAAGCACTAGTCTTGAATATCATATTACTGAACATGTACTATGGTGTTATGTATATTTGTAAATAAGAAAAATAAAATATTTAATACTAAATTCAGTGGATATCATTCTAGTTATACCCCCCACAAACAAAGTTTGGGGGATATATAGATGTCAACTCATCCATCCCTCTGTCCGTCAGACCGTCTGTCTGTCCGTCCATGTACCTTGTCAGCGCATGTTCTCCTAAATGAGTGCCTGGATTTTGATGAAATGTAACACAGTTGTAGTACACCATCTGAAGATGTGCATGAAATAATATGGTTGCTGCCCGAAATTTTGAAGGGGAGATAATTTGTCTTTGCATATTTTCTGTGTAAAGGGGAGGGGTAATCCTTGTCGGCGCATGTTCTCCTAAACCACTGCTTAGATTTTGTTGAAATATTGCACAGTTTAAGTACACCAGCTAAAGATGTGCATGAAGTTATATGGTTGCTGTCCGAAATTTTTAAGGGGTTATAATTCATCTTTTATATTTTCTGAAAAAATGGCGGAGGTATATCATTTTTCCATACTTGTATTGTGTCCACTTTTGTACTATGTCCACAACTATATTGGGTCCACACACACTTAAATTAAAACTTGCCATATTTATTCAGGGTTCAATTAGCAGGGTTATACCTGGCTGCCATTAGGCGACAGCTCTAGTTGTTGTTGGTATTCTTAGATAAACCTTCCTTATCTTGCAGTGGTATTGAACTGGAGCTTAAAAATGCAGGGTATTATTTTTAGCACTCAGACCTACACCAGAATGAGCAATTGCTTCACTTGGGCCAGTCATCAGACTTCTTTCAATGAACTTATCTGAATCCACAAGCTTACTTGGAACCAAGATTCGTGACAATAACTTAAGGGGGTTTGCTATTCCATTTGAAAATAAATAGGATTTCAGATAAAGTTGATATATTATTACAAAATTAAAAAAGAAGTAATTTCAGTCAAAAAAAAATTGATAGGTTGATATTTCGTTTTAGAGATATATGTGATTGAAAATTTGGCTGGAAACTGTACTCCTCAGATTGTTCATAGGATTAAAATTAGCAAGGTTTAACCATGAAAAGTATGTGACAGAATAAATAAAATTTAACTAGAGCATGTCGAAACTGGCATTGTCAGAAGGGCCTGCAATTTCAATCCTGAAACTCAGGGCAAAAGTAAAAATAATATGTGTGGATTCAAATTCTGTTTGACCCACTAATGTGTTGATACAGTAATTTGCTGGACACAGTGATTTCTTGAAGTTTTACCAAATCATATCATTTCTTAGTTTCAGACTAAATATCAATTATTTCCAATGATACAAGCCAAGAAATCTTTGACAACAATTTAGTTCATAGTTAAACATCAAAGTATTGGTAAACGGATATGGGACACCAAAACAAAATATCAAATTCCTTACAGAAGAAGCCAAGAAATGTGTGCCAAAATTTGGTTTAAAGTAAAAAATCAATGAAGCCGCAACAGGAGTGGATGCCGGACAAAGTTTAAAATTGCTTACACAGTACAACTCGTCATTTCCGAACTTCAGACCAAATTTCAAATCATTCCCTACAGTAGAAGCAGAGACATATAATTAAAGAGATTGGCAACATTACGAATTCTCGGGAAATCTCACCGCCATCGAGACTACGATAAAACTTCCACTTCACAACAATAAATCACCAATATCTCGATAAAACATGGAAATATCATAATAAAAGTATCTAAACTCTACCAACAAGGTAAAATACTTTCCAGTTTTCATAACTAGGAAGTTCTTATCACGAAAATAAAAGAGGAGTTTCAAAAGTCAACATGGGACAAAACGACCATCGTCGATAGATTTCCACACGAAGTCTCCGCTTTCTTGGCCAATAACTTTTTTGTTTATCAATATTTTTCATTCAAATTTTCTAAACTATACTATAAAATTATTAAGGAGAACAGTCACTTTACGGTTTAGAAATATGTTGACTAAATTAAAAATAGTTTAAGAAGTTCTGGTGTGGCCGTACCATGTTTGTTGTGATTTATATGGGGTGATAGTAGCGTTGCCAATCTCTGTAATTATATGTCTCTGGTAGAAGCCAAGAAATCTGTGACGAAAATTTCTCATATAGTAAAAAATCAAAGTGTTGACAAACAGGAAGTGGATGTCTGCCAAACTTGAAAATTGCTTACACAATGCAACTCGTCATTTTCAAATCATTCCCACTTATACAAGCAAATAAATCTTTGATGAAAATTTTGTTTATTACAAAAAATCAAAGTATCCGCCAACAGGAAATGGATGTTCACCAACATGAAAATCCCTTGCACAATACAACTCCTCATTTTCAAGCTCAAGACTAAATTTCAAATCATTCTGACTAATACAAGGCAAGAAATCTTTGAGGGAAATTTTATTTATTGTAAAAATTCAAAAGACCGGCAAACAGGAAGTACATATCCTACCACCTTGAAAATCGCTTACACAATACCATTCAACATTTCCAAGCTTCAGACCAAATTTTTCATCATTCCCTAAGGTAGAAGCCAAGAAATCTGTGACAAAATTTTCATTTTGTCATAAAAAAATCAAAGTATCAGCAAACAGGAAGTGGTTATTTCCAACAAACTTGAAAATGGCTTACACGATACAACTCGTCATTTTCAAGCTGCAGACCAAATTTCAAATCATTCCCTACAGTGGAAGCCAAGAAATCTGTGACAAAGTTTTCGTAATATTGTCAAAAATCATCAAAGTATCGGCAAACAGGAAGTGGACATCCAATCAATTTGAAATCGCTTACACAATACAACTCATCATTTCCAAGCTTCAGACCAAATTTCAAATCATATCATTCCATCTTGTAGAAGCTAAGATATCTGAAGAAAAAAATTGTTGACAGATGGACAGACAAAGTGAAAACTATAGGGCACCCGCATCTCGATGTGGGCCCTAATGAAATTTTTACAGAATGCTCATAAAGATGAATGCTCATAAAGATGTACAAAATGAAATTATGGGAATAAATAATGGGGTTCGTGTGCAAAAATTATGATGCTTTTAAATGGATAAAAGCCGAGAATTCCGAAATCTTACAAAAATCCCCAAACATGAGCTAACCTCCTCTAGTGAAACTTTTAGAAGTTGCTTTCAGCATGTCTGCATCCTATCAGAGATGGTACATTACAAAGATCTTTTTTTCTTAGACTGGCTGGTCAATTAGGACCCAAGCCAATCACAATGGTTGGTAAATGGTGACCTTGAAAAATATATCTGGCAGGTCCACAATTCATTTAAGATGGGCACCAGTGGGAAACATAGCATAACATTTTACCCTATGGAAAACATTCACAGATCTCCCCTGATACAAGTTCTTTCAAGCCAAAATGTAAGCAAAGTATGTGATAATTGTTAGATTTTCAAAAACATTGTCGTCTATCAGGTTTGCATTCAGCTCATTTGTTAATTCTGTTTGTTTATGTGGAACTTCTTCAAAACTGTAAATCACATTCCAACCAGCCTTTCAGAATACATTGATTACTTGATATAGTTGTGCACCTGATATTTAGAATTTTGATTTTACAGATTTAAGAGGTTCACAGAGCCAAATAGCTCATTTGTTAATTCGGTTTTTATACCCATGCTCCGTAGGAGAGGGGATATACTGTTTTACCCTTGTCTATCTGTCTGTCTGTCTGTCTGTCCTGTCTGTCCGTCCGTCCATCCGTCTGTCCATCCGGAACATCTTTCGTCAAGGATTTCTATGCTTGTGTATGTAGTAATGATTTGATATTTGGTCTGAAGCTAAAGTATGTTGAGTTGTATCGTGTCTCCCCTTTTCAAGTACGTAGCTCATCTACTTCCTGTTTGACAATTACTTTGATTTTTTTCCCATTATAGCCATATATTGAAATTTTTCAGCTTGTGTAAGTAGTAATGATTTGATATTTGGTCTGAAGCTTTAGTATAATGAGTTATACCGTGTCTCCCCTTTTCAATTCCGTAACTCATCTACTTTCTGTTTGATGGTAACTTTATCACTGCAACTGTGCCAATGCTTGTATTGGGTCCATTGTCGTACTGTGTACACACCTGTATTATGTCCACACACATTTAAATTAGCATTACAATATTGACTCAGGGTTCAATGAGCGTGGGTATAACTGGCTGCCATTCGGCGACAGCTCTTGTTTAATCTTCAACTTCTTCACAACTGTCTCTCAGATTCCAACCAAACTTTCAGTATATGTTGGATATCAGATCTGGTTATGCACATTACATGTACTAATTTTTTTTTTACAGAATCTGGAGGTTTGCCAAGTCAACTAAGCTCACATGTTAAATCATATTCTAAACAAATTTTCTCCTAATCTAGACATTCTTACGATAAGTAAAATTTTAATTTTGCATATTTTAGAGCTTCACTGGGCCAAAAACGGCTTTTCTGTAGTGCAGGCGACACAAGTGTTCCATGGAACACCCATCAATTATTTTTTACAAATTGACAGAAAAAAAGGTCCATTTGAATTCATCAATGGCTGCCAGGAAACAGTTAAAACAGACTGTCAGCATCTTCAACTTTGTCTTGTCTGTTGGCTATCTGAAATATGTTAATTTTGTTCCATCCTATAGAAAGGAGTAAGATATTTTGGCATGTGTTTAATTTTCGCTATGTTTGGTTGACAACCTAGTGCAAAAATTGGTCTCCATGTAAATTTCACCACCACCTCAAATGCAGTAGATAAATCAGTAAAATGTGAACTAAAAACACAGAAAATATCTTCCTGTCTGGTTTAACATCAAATTCATGAACAAATCCTGACGTGAAAATAACTTGATTTACAGTAGCTGTAAACTTCTTAGACTAACCTTAGTCGATCCTTCAACAAAAGAAACCGAAACCAAATACTGTTATTTTCATCTTTGACTGTAAACAATAACCTAGGTATCTTAAATGTATACAAGGGTCTGATTTCACTTTGAAAAAGGACCAGCCATGCATAATTTTTTTTCTTGTCTTTTCAGTACAAGCTGTAACTATACTGTACAGCCCATCAATTTACACCCCAACTTTCGCCTTTTCCACATTTACTGGATTAATCTTTTGTCCACAAATGATTTCTCACAATTTTCTCTGCTTATTTCAAACTTGGTATGCAGCTCTACATGATAAATTAGGCCCTATCAAGTTAATTTGTAGATTCTCATCCACCTGTAACAAAAAATCTGGGGCGGGTGGGAGTTTTTATTTTATTTTTTTTACTGATTTTTACTAAAATTGATAGGAATTTAAAGAAAATTTCTGAATAATTGAAAATTAAACAAAATGGAGCTTAGAAAAAATGAGGCGGGTGGGGATGAGAATCTATTAATTAATTTGAAGTGGCCTTATATGAAACCTCTCATTGTCAGTCCTGTGAACTTGGTGACAATGAATGTTTCTTGGCACTGCTTAATTGCTACTGAAGGTATCTACAACCCATCAAACTTACTTCCTTAGGATATACTGGATTCAAATTGTGGCCAACATGGCTGTCTTTGATAAAAAAAAAAGAACAAAGGGGTAAATTGTATTTTTAACTCGAAAACCATTACAGATATCAAAGATCTGACACAGGAAAATTGAACAGCATGACAAGTTCTACCCTACCTAACCTGCAATTTTGAAGAAAGTCTGAAAATCTATTTTTTGAGTTATTGCCCTTTTATTTTACAATTTTTAACATTAATTTCTTTTTATTATAATAACTTACAGATACAGGTCAAGTTAAATTGCAAAAATGTTCAGCATATCAAGATATACCTTCTGGGCAATTAAGAAGCAACTCTATTTATCGGTATAAAGAGTTATTGCTCTTTACTGGTCAAATTTTAATAATCTTAATAACTTGAGCTATTGTAATTACCTGGTGTCTGTCAATGTCTTGTCGTGCATTTGTCTCAAAATTTTCTAAAAAATCTCCTCTGAAACTACTGTGGCAATTTTAATCAAACTTGGCCTGAACCATTACCAGGGCATCTAGATTCAAAATGATGTCCCATGAGTCCAAGGACCAACAACATGGCTGATGGTGCTAAAATTGAGCATAGGGCTAAATTGATTTTTGGCAAATAACTGGAAAATCCATTACATAAAATATATGACAATAAAAATTACCAGCATGTCAAATCTACCTAAACTTCAATTTTTGAGGATACCTGATAGTTCAATTAGAGTTATTGTCCTTTTCCATAAATTTATGAAAAAAAAACATTACTGAATAACCATAACAGATAAAGGTAAAGTTTAAATTGCATATCAAGATCTACCTATCTGAAGATTCTGACAAAAATCTAACTACCCAAGCAATTTTGTCTTGCCTGAGATGAATAGTTGCGGAAGCGAGACAAAATTGTCTGTATGACCTTAATTTTGTCGTTGGCATCGTCAACAATCAGGTTAATCCTTGGACCAAGTTTTTTTAAAGGTTTCTAAATACAATAAATGAATATAGAACTGCTTGAAAATTTATGAAAGGCTAATTTATGGTCAAAATATTATATCCATTGCAATATTTAAATTTTTCTGTATTTTGCCATTTTTTAGACTTTGTTTTTTCGATTATTTTTGTTTGTTTGCACCATATCTCAGCACCTTAATGCCATAGAAAGATGATAATTGGTATGTGCATGGTTACATCTTTAGTAGTACATGTAATCCATAGCAGAATTTTATCACCTTGACCTATATTTTCGCCTATGAATTTGGCTAAATTTTCACTTTAGGTCCTGTATCAATAATTGGGATTAAGGAATTGTTGCATTTATTCTATAAATGCAAAATTAGTTTTAAGAATTTTATTCTGGTTCCAACTGAAATTTTCCAAGACTAACAGTTTTTGAAATTTTTGCATATTATCAAATATTTTAGCCATTTTTAGTTCGCCTCAACGAAGTTGAGGAGGACTATTGGAGTACCCCTGGCATCCTCGTCCGCGTCTATGTCCGCGTCCGCATTTGGGCATATATCTCTGCAACTATGCATGGTAAGATCATCAAACTTTGTATGCAGGTGCATCTTGGGCTATTTCACAGCCTCCAAGAAAATTGGGTCTCTCTGACCTATATTTTCTGCTTTAAAGACTTACATTCAAGTTTACGTCCGAGTTCAGATCTCAGTCACTATACATGGTACGATCATGTAACCTTGCATATGCATGCATCTCTGATGGTAGGTCAGCATCCAGTCAAAATTAGGTCACTTTGACCTATATTTTCTGCTTGAATGACTTACATTCAAGTTTACGTCCGAGTTCAGACATGGTAGGATCATGTAACCTTGCATATGCATGCATCTCTGATAGTAGGTCAGCATCCAGGCAAAATTAGGTCACTTTGACCTATATTTTACGCTTGATTGATTTACATTCAAGTTTTCGGACGAGTTCAGATCTCAGTCACTATGCATGGTAGGATCATGTAATTTTCCATATGTATGCAACTCTGATGATGTATCAGCATCCAGGCAAAATTAGGTCACTTTGACCTATATTTTACGCTTGATTGATTTACATTCAAGTTTTCTGACTAGTTCAGATCTCAGTCACTACACATGGTAGGATCATGTAACCTTGCATATGCATACATCTCTGATGGTTGGTCAGCATCCAGGCAATATTAGGACACCTTGACCCATATTTTATGCTTGATTGATTTACATTCAAGTTTTAGGACGAGTTCAGATCTAAGTCACTATACATGGTACAATCATGTAACCTGCCATATGCATACAACTCTGATGGTAGATCAGCATCCAGACAAAATTAGGTCACTTTGACCTATATTTTCCCCTTGATTGATTTACATCCAAGTTTTTGGACAAGTTCATATCTCAGTCACTTTACATGGTAGGATCATGTAACCTTGCTTAGGCATGCAAATGTGATGTCAACATCCAGTCAAGATTTTGTTACTGTGACAAAGAGCCATAACGAGGCGAAATCTGTAATCGTTGATTATCTATGTTTTGATATGAGACAAATTCTGAAAACTTAGAATTTAAAAATTTCCTGAAACTCTTAAAGACAAGCACTATTTGGGAATTCATGTTGGCATCCATACTTTTTAGATGACTTTGAACAAAAACAAATATTTTCAATGATTATATTAAAAAAAAATTGATTCCCAATTTGGTAAATTTTCTGAAACTCTCATATACTCCTTTTGTTGTTTTTTTAAATGCTACTTAGCAACCAAATATTAATATAGGTCAAGTTTATTTGCAAAAATGTTCAGGGTGTCAAGGACAACATCTAATCTTCATGGTTGAAATGTCTTACAACGACACACTCTATGGCAGATGGCTAGGTTTAGCATTGGATATACTGCTGAAAGTTCAATGTGGTAATAAAGAATTTATAGTGTTTAAAAAGAGTCCTTATACCAAAATTCTTGCTTGCAGCTAAAACTTTTTGTGTCGCCTGCTGTAAGCAGAGTCGACACATATGGTCTTACGTCGTCGTCGTCCGTAGGTTTTTGAATCCGCAACTCCTTCAAAACTGCTTGCCCGATTCTTACCAAACTTTCAGGATATGTTGTTCAACTGGTGTAGTTGTGCACCTGATACTTAGAATTTTGATTTTGCAGATTTTAGAGGTTTAGAGAGCAAAATTGCTCATTTGTTAATCTGTTTATTAATCCACAATGCCATCACAACTCGGTCAAATTCCAACCAAACTTGCAGGATATATGGTTAACCTGATGTAGTTGTGCATCTGATACTTGCAGTTTTAGAGGTTCACTGTGCAAAAATAGCTCATTTGGTAATTCTGTTTTTTATGTGGAACTCCTTCAAAAACTGTAAATCATATTCCAACCAGCCTTGCAGAATACATTGATTACTTGATATAGTTGCGCACCTGATATTTAAAAAGATTAAAGAGGTTCACAGAGCCAAAATAGCTCATTTGTTAATTTGGTTTTTATACCTACGCTCCGTAGGAGAGGGGGTATACTGTTTTGCCCTTGTCCGTCTGTCTGTGTCCATCCGTCCGGAACATCTTTCGTCAAGAGTTTCTATGCTTGTGTATGTAGTAATGATTTGATATTTGGTCTGAAGCTTAATAGTAGGGCGCCCAAGTCCAAAAAGACGCTTAGTTTTCGTGTTTGGGTTAACGGAATCACACACGGCTAATTTTTGTTTTAAATGATAGAGCAACTTTTTAGCTGTCGTAGGAAGTTCCTGTGGTCTAGATTTCTCTAATTTCTCTTTTTTAAAGGTACCTTAAAACAGTGCTTGGGATATGGTATCTTTAAAGTTATAGAAAATAGTAGTACTCTCTTATATTCTAATAAAAAGTTATTCACAATAAAGTCAAGACCTGAAATATTTATTTGAATCATAGAATGCAAGTTATTTTTGACTGGTTTTTGTAATTTATCGGTATTAATGTCGGGGTTAATATTAGTCTAAATTGACGATATTTTCAGTATTCTACTCCCGTTGTTTTTTCGATGAATGCGAAATAACTATGCTTTATTTCTGAAAAATTCCAACTTTAACGAAAGTACATATACGAATTGTACATATGCTCCAAAAATCATGGATGTAATGTTCACCGTTAAAGAGAATCAACAATTAGAAAGCCAAAATTTGCGTAAAACTTTCAACTTTTAGTCTATGTGAAGACCACGTGAATTTCTTTTAAGTGTATAACGAGAGATAACTCCAATCTTTTCTTGTCAAAATTACTTGAGCTAAATAGCGGGAATCTTGTGACAATTTTACGATTCTTGTGTTTTGATTTTCCAAGCACATGTGTTTGTTTTCACGTTTAAAATCACTTTTCCACATCATTTCAGATAATATAATAGGGTTTTGTTTCAGTAGGAACGGTCTTACCAAGATTCATATCAGGGTGTGTTTTGGAGGAAAGTTGACTTATTTATACCAATATTAAAAGTGCGATTTATTTCGCCCAAATTTAGTTTATTTTTATCGGTTCGTTTTAAAATTAAATTCAAGCTTTCCTTTAAAGAATAAACCTATAAAAGACAGAAATGTGCAGTTCTTTATATCCGAAAGAACCCCTCATAAGACGGAGGTGCAAATATTCAAAATGACGGCCCTTTTAAACAAAATGCCACCTTTGAAATTTGTTGAATAAAGACAACAGACAAATCATTATAAAAAGTAAAATTAAAGAACTATCCCAATAAAATTTACAACACTATTCGAATTTCGTTGCAGTTTTATCTGTGAAATCAAGCTAACTTTAAAACGCATCAAAATTTTAGGAGCTGACCTTTGACCCCATCTAAAATAAAATGTGACCAAATTCAATCTCTACGACATCTTCATTTCGATGCGTCATGGTATCCTTTTTCCAAACATGTATAATACAGGTGTGTGTTATTCCGTTAACCCAAAATCGAAAAAATCGTCTCTTGGGCACCCTACTATAAGTATGATGAGTTGTATCGTGCCTCTCCTTTTCAAGTACGTAGCTCATCTACTTCCTGTTTGACGATAGATTTGATTTTTTTCCCATTATAACCATATATTGAATTTTTTTTCGTCAAGAAATTTTCAGCTTGTGTATGTAATTTGGTCTGAAGCTTTAGTAAGATGATTTATACCGTGTCTCCCCTTTTCAAGTCCGTAACTCATCTACTTTCTGATTGACGGTAACTTTATCACTGCAACTGTGCCAATGCTTGTATTGGGTCCATTGTTGTACTGGTACACACATGTATTATGTCCACACATTTAAATTAGCATTACAATATTGATTCAGGGTTCAATGCGCGGGGGTATAATGGCTGCTATTCGGCGACAGCTCTTGTTTAATCTTCAACTCCTTCACAACTGTCTCCCAGATTCCAACCAAATTTTCAGTATATGTTGGATATCAGATATGGTTATGCACATTATACTTATTTTTTTACAGATTCTAGAGGTTTGCCAAGTCAACTTAGCTCATATGTTAAATCATATTCTAAACAAATTTGCAGAATATGTTTTTCTCCTAATGCTAGACATGCACATTATAAGTAAAATTTTAATTTTTCATATTTTAGAGCTTTACTGGGCCAAAAACGGCTCTTCTGTAGAGCAGGCGACACAAGTGGTCCATGGAACACCCATCAATTTTTTTTTACAAATTGACAGAAAAAAGGGTCCATTTAAATTCATCAATAGCTATTGTAAATAAATTAATGATGAATGGGACGGTGTGAATAGTGAAGGACTGCTAGTGTGACTGGCCACTGTCCAGTCTCTATTCATCAGAATACAGTAGCTATTGATCAATTTCAATATACATATTCTTCTGTCAATTTGTAAAAAAAGTTTTAGCTGCTAGCAAGAATTTTGGTATAAGGTCTCACTTGAAACACTATAAATTCTTTTATTATTAAGTCTCCCAAACGCAGTTTGGGGAGACTTATTGTTTTTACTCAATTCTTATTATTATGTCGCCCCAGACGTAGTCGGGACGACATATTGTTATTCCTCCGTTTCTTCTTATTATTATTCTTTATTATTCCAGCCAAAGTTTGTCCGGTCAATTACTCAGCGATGCATGATCAGAAGTTCATGAAACTTGCCATAAAGTTGGATCACCATACTAAGATGTGCGTTTTAATATTTTTTTTTCAAAATGGCCGCCATTTCCAAGATGGCCGCCAAAATACGTCAAAATTTCAACTTTGTCGGATTTCGACGAAAATTGATTTCTAGGTAGATTTTGACGCTGCGAACAAGATGGAAGCATCGAATTGGCCGCCAGGGGCGACATCAGCTATTGCTTGCAATTGCAAACCTAGTTATTCTTGTTCTTCTCTTTCCGCCTCAAATTTGTCCGACCATTTTCTCGGAAACTTATGGCCGGATCTTGACCAAACTTGACATGAAGATGGATCCTTATCCCGAAAGGTGCAAACATGTCTTGGCACCGGTTCCCATGAAAATGGCAAAAAAGGCGGGAAAATCAAAGTGCTCCGAATTGGATGAAACTTTACAGGAAGGTTGCTTAGGACATGGGAAATTTGTTTCTGGTCTCCAAGACTTCAGATTGGCATCCGTTGTCATGGAAATGGCAAAAAAGGCGGGAAAATGAAAGTGCTCAAAATTGGATGAAACTTTACAGGAAGGTTGCTTAGGACATGGGGAATTGGTTTCTGGTCTCCAAGACTTCAAATTGGCACCGGTTGCCATGGAAATGGCAAAAAAAGGCGGGAAAATGAAAATATTCAGAATTGCTTGAAACTTTACAGGAAGGTTACCTTAAGTGTGGGAAATTGGTTTTTGGTGTCAAAGACTTCAAACTGACTTCCGTTGCTATGGAACCGAATAAAAAAGTGGGGAAATTCAAAGTGCTCATAATTGAATAAAACTCAACAGACAGGTTGTGTAGGTTGTGTGGAAGTGATTTGTAGCCCTAGCCCTGATTTCTGATTTGGGAGTTCGTTTGGGAGACTTTTGTATCAGCATCCTGAGACAATTATAAATTTTTATTACTAATGGGTCAATGCCTCTACTGGTAGACTGTTAGTTCCTAATGGTATTCGCCACCTATTGATCATTACTTTGGTTTTGGTCCGAAAACGGTTATATTTTAGAAACTTGCAAATTATATCTCAATAGTCTTTATGCCCCGTCGTTTGGCGACGGGGCATTAAATTTTACCATTGTCCGTCCGTACGTACGTCCGAAAATTTTTGTCAAAGATTTCTTAGTTTTTGTATGTAGTAATGATTTGATATTTGGTCTGAAGCGTTGGTATGATGAGTTTTACCGTTTCTCCCGATTTCAAGTCCGCGACTCATCTACTTCCTGTTTGCCGATATATATCTGGCGGCGGCATCCGTGTCCCATGGACACATTTTCTTGTCATTTTTTTAGAGTAGTGTTTCCGTCATGCAAAGCGCTGTTCCTGGCAGAAGTAGATTTTGGCTTTCCATTTTGATCCTATACTGTCAATTTCTTCTCTATCTTTGGCTTATGGTCTTCAAAAAGTTTTGATTTGATTTACGTTGATGAGTCATAGTTGTGGACAGGAAAAAAATGCAAACATTAAATTTACTTTAACTTCAGTATACTCATCATGGAATTTCTTTCATTCAAATTTTGAGAATTACGACATAATACATCCGAGGACCTGGGTAGCTGGGTGGTTTAGGTCAATTAATTTACCTGTGCAATCATGCCTATAACCTCTGCGTTGTGATAACGCGGACCGCTTTGTAAATCACAAAAGGGTTCACTCGCCTTGCAACAGTAAGTGATAAGGTTTGTCAGTTACCCACCGAGGTCGGTGGCTCTCTCCGGGTAAACATCGGCTTCCCCCACCACTAAAACTGACTACCATGTTATAGCTGAAATACTGCTGAAAGTGGCGTTGAGCTCCAAACAAACAAACATAATACACTCGTTTTCAGTACTAATTCAATACAGACAGGTAGCAACATCTATTCCGATTCTAACAAAACTATATTTTGCAATCAGAGTAATATGATTGGAAGATGAACAATAAATAACTAAATACCAAAGTTCCTGTGAATTTAGATTCTGCCTATGCGCATTTCGACAACTTATGTCTCTTCAGAGCAGATCAAATCAAATTGTTTGAAAATCCATCAACCGACATATGTGCAAAAGCTGATAGAGAACAAATTACCAATAGAAACTTAATAGGAAAGCCAAAATCAGCTAAGGAAAGAGCTATACAAGAGGAACTAACAAAATTTTCTTAGAATTAGATATAATCACATTGTATATTTTCAAATAAAATCGGTTTTCGGGCAGGCACCGAAGTACTGGCTACTGCTGATGGTGAATAAGGAGTTGAACAAATTTTCCCGTGTTTTTTTGCACTTTGAATGAGTCATCATGACACCTTAACCAATAGAAAATAAAGAGCATAACTTTCAAAATGATCAACGAATGAATATATATTGATAACAAACAAATCCTGTATATAAAATAATGTGTTTCATGATCATATGTTTGACGCCAAATGTTGGAATCTCATCATTTCAGAGTTAATATGTGATTCCCAATTTAATACAAAGAATAAACTGCTTTAAGTAAATGATACATATTAACAAATGCTTCGCAGAATCTTTTTACACCTTAAAAAATAGCGCTATTCTTATTGTGCATGACGGTTCCGATTTCGGATGAATAATAAAAATATTTATCAATGGCCATTTATCCTTTAGAGAATGTCAATATTTTGAGACATCATTCAATATGTATGAAACCTGTTTCTTGAGACAATTACAGACGGCTAAGAAATCTAGATAATTTTGATATTAATGATGAATATTGAAAATAAAAGCTTCCCATATTTTCAGCCTTTCAAAAAATTTTCAAATAAAGCAGTAATTCTACCATAATAACAAATATATAAACCAAGATGATCTTCATTTGTATTAAAGCCCAAGTTAATAAGTTCAATCCTTATGTGGAATACACAGCAATAAAATTGCTAATTCAGGAACATTTATTGCACGGACAGATGTGAATTTCATAATGACATCCGGACACTTTTGTCTTTATTGTTCAATTAATTTAATAAAAATTTTCTGCTTATTTACAATGAAATCAAAAATTTTCATCAAAACCTCGAAGACAAATGTTTGACGTCATATGTTTGTGAGGAAATTAAACTAAGGTTGTTGACATAAAAATATCAGGGCAAGCAAAACTACTTTCTCCTATTATAGAGAAACACAACACAGCGAATTAAATCGTCAATTCAGATGAGTTGCTAAGCAACGTGTGATTGAAATCAATCAGGTCTTTCCAGTAGTTTTGAAATGTAACAAGAAATCGGATGACAATATCATAAAAGATTCTTATTCATATGTGAGTATTTTTCCTTGATATTATTTTTCTTTATTAGAAAAAGTATAAAATCAATTTTTCATGAATAACATTTTTAGCGATCTCTGGTTATAAACCGCAAATAACTGGGAATTCATAAGAACAAATATGGCCAATAAGGACATAGTTAAGCCGCGAAATTCATTCCTCAACTCTACACCTCAATAGAAGAACATGTTTGTTTGTCAGGTGTTTGTATTTTGTGTTCATATAGATTCTTCTTCAGGATGCAGTTAGTTAAAAATATTCTTCACTCGAGATAGTAAAATTTCGATTTTCAACATGCGAGCTTTAGTGGGCATGTTAACATCGAAATATTACGATCGAGAGTGAAGAAATATTTTAACTCACGCTTAGCTGAATGGGAATGAGCCTATAAAATAGGTGTAAGATGCCAAAAAATCTAAAATGGCGGGAGATCTCTCGCTGAAATTTTAATGAACATGCTTTGGTTAAAAAGTAGCATATTTTACGAAAGGATATGGAGTAAATGAACATGAGACCATAACACATATGTTAATTCCAACTGCAATAATTTTAATGAGCTGTATGGCCATTTCGGAAATTTATTCCTCATCAGCAGCACTAGAACACAAACAAAGGAAATCCATAATTTCAAAAAATGTTTATAATGCATAAAACCAAACGAAATCCGAATAATCAGTAATATCAAATATAGCTAAGGACAAAACTACGATGGAGGGAGTTAATCCTTCGGTTTTAGAATTTTCATAAATTTAGATACTAGTAATGCATGCGCATTTAACCAACTGCCGAAAAAGACAATTGGTTTCTACGTCTTTTTGACAAAACAAACTTATGGTGGCTTTGAGTTGTTATTACCCCCCTTTGGGTGGTTGTCTCTTTGACACATTCCCCGTTTCCCTTCTTTTTTCTATTGTATGTCCCAAAATTACAGATGACGCCATGTTTTAGAATTATGATTACACAAAAATCGGTTACATAATCAGCAATGACATAGCCAGTAAGGTGCTTCAGGAAAGTAAGCATGAATGCTCCACCAGTGGCACCCGTCAGACAGAAAGTGGGAACTCTGTCTATAACTTCCGAATCTATTGAAAAATGACGCAAAAACAAATTTTGTTGACCATATAGACAAGATGTTATACTGTTTCAGATGTAGATTTAGTGACTCGTCAACATTTGCTCCCATCCCATACAACAAGATTGATTTCACATAGCTGATGTAGATTCTAATTCTTTTCTCATGTAGTTTTGACTTCCAATCTTAGTCCTTTTAATGCTCATTTTGCTGTAGCTAGTATGCTTTCAATGTCTTTACTGGTTTAGGTCCTGGGCCAAGAAAGGTGAAGTTGTCAACTAATTCCACGTCCGTTGTAACTAGCCCAGTGTTGTATTGAGCAGCATTTCCTGTGTCTTCTTTGCATTGATAATGAGTCCAGTCTAAATTGCATAATGCCGATGCCAGTTTGTCTTCACCTGTAGATGACCTTGTTTGGATGAAATGAGAGGTAAATCAACAGCGAAATCAAGTTTCTCGTGTTGAGAACATTGACATGATGCCCCCGTTTTTAGTCACTGGGAGGGTCTTTCTCATCTTCAAAGAGGAGGATGGGTGAGGTGATGTTCCCCATCATAGCGTTAAAAAAAATCAGTACTTATTTGTTTAGTAGCACTGTACATTTACAAGTTCAGTTAAAAAGCACTTCATCAGAGTAACTACATTGTATCTCATTAGGAGCTGAAGATTGTCCAGAGTGTCTCTCTTTGAATGCTGTCAAATGCTTTCGATAAATTTATAAATAGATGTAAAAGAGGGAATAACAGGAAACATCTACAATTGCTGAAAATTACAATCATATGCCACAATCTGCCATGGAACAAGAGTCTACAATGCTAGAGGATGTTATTCAATGCAAAGATTTGATCAAATGAATCCAGATGTCGTCGTCCATTCGTTCAAGAAGTAATCTACAGAATTGTAGCAAAGAGATATTTATTGCAAATGACATTTATATGTTAAAAAGATGACAAAAGCGCTATTAAAATGGAACAAAATAAAAATGGTATAGTTGGCCAAGATTAAAAGGTAAAAAACGCAAAAATATACAAATTAAAAAACACATAAAAATGACAAAAATGTAAAGAAGGGAAGACTGCCCAACGTTTTGGCCGTATGGCCTTCGACTAGGGGACTACCGGGCTGAAATACGGAGAACAGAATGGAACGCTATTAAAATGAGTGTAGACAATAAATTCTAATTTTTGCTATCCGATTTTTGTGCATTTCAGATCTTAATTTTTTAGCAATATACAGAAACAATTTTTTCACTCATGCATACCATTGAGCAATTTTCGGATAAAATGATTAAAGAAAATTTATTTTGTCCATTTAGCTTTTGTCCCTTTTATTTCTATTTTATGTTTTTATTCGTATATTTTGTGGTTGATATGTTTGATTGTAAATTTTTATGTCACCGATGCTGAATTTACCTATAAATGTTCATATATTGTACAAAAATACAAAAACAATTTTGTTGATTTGTTTGCATTTGCAGTTTCCAAAATTAATTGATTTTGGTTAATTTTGTGACAAAGTTAAAGAGCCTTTGGTATACTAAGTTAGCCTCTTTTCCCCTTTTCAATATAATAATATATCATCATGTAACTTTTTAACAAAGCATGGTTTATTTATTTGCACATGCAATGCATAAATGAATTCAAAGTAGCATTGTTTCCTCTAGAACCAACCTTCTGTTTCTCTGCTTTTAAAACAATGTTCCAGCAAACAAAGCTGTCAACATATTTTATCAATAGCCGACTGCGCAAACTGCACACGATACTTGAGTAAATATTTAGGTGGGCAGTGATAGAATAACAAAATACTATAAAAGGGACCACATATGGCCAGTTATTTCAACCCTTGAATATTTTGACTAAAAAAGAAGGAAAAAAGCATGGCCTTATATAGCAAATACCCATTATCTTTATAAAATTGAAATATCGGATGTATGAAACGGTTCGCGATTTTAACTAGTGCACTGTTTCATTTCAATTATACCGTTGGACATACTGTGTAGTCTTGTGGATCCTGGTAAATTATGTTCTTCATTTTCCATAATTGTGAAGAAAAACCTTTTCAATTCAGAATATTAAAAAAAACCTTCGGTTTCTTCTAAGAACGAGAGATATGTATACATGCATACAGATGCAGTTTAACATTTAATTCGATATGAAACATGTATCTTTTGACCAATATCCATCTTTCCAGTTCGATCAAACGGTTCAAGAATCGAAACTATCTTTTTACCTTAAATGGTCTTGTTTATAACACTCGCTGTCATATTTTCATTCATATGTAGCTACTGCATGACATCTGTCAACAGAATCAATATAAAATTTTTAATGCTACTGTATAAATTATCTAATATCGATAAAAGATACAAAAAATACAATTAACATCAATGTATATACCAAATATTGAGATTTTTGGAATACATGTAATTACTTGGTTAGTATGTATATTTTTCTATATTTTTAAATTTGTCAATAAAGCATTAGTACCTTTTTTATATCTTGCGTGACATTGCACGAAAAGTTATATCTTCACATTAATCTTTTCGCTGTTCGAACACGTGTGTTACAACTATGATTTAAAATTTTATTGAATAATATTTCACCATCATTTCAGGTAATTTTTTTACATTATAGATTTCACATATATATATAATATATATATTAAATTAATGTGACGATACCTGCGGGGAAGGTATAGTGGTTGCTTTTTCATTTGGCTGCAACACATGTTTTCTGTAAAATGAATTGTTTAATTTTCAGCTTATGTCTGTGGTAACTGTGGTAAAGATGAAGACCGATCGATAACCGACACGGAAAGACAGCCAACAATGTCCTTCATATTTTCCGTGGTAAGCGACTTTCTTTATTAGTAATTTATACGATTCGTCGAACAATAATTTAGAATTTATTGACATTTATTTGATTGTGTGTTGAGCCACAAATACTGTTTGAAAATCAATTTTCTAGAATATGGTTTGTTTTATCTTCATAGTGTTTTTATCAACAATTGACATTTTAAAATTCTGTGTTTTAGGGAAAACCATAATAATGCGTTAGAGAATAAATCAATAGGGAGATGTCTGATTTAATGAGCCGCTAACAGTCTAAGGTTACGATGTAAGGACTAACACTTGATCAATAATGGTATCAGGCATTGATTCTTATGTTGTCATCAAGAATATGACCTTAAGGCTGCTTATTTAATATTTGTAGAACCGCCATTGTCTTGTACAAATAACAAATCTTTGTTGTCAATAATTTTTCCATACAATATGATTCGATTATAAACAGAAATGTAAATTATAATCATAGTTTGTTTTACGAAGTAAATCATTTGTGCAAATTTTAAGACAAAATGGAGGATCAGGGGTCAATGTACGGGAGACAATATCAAAACATATGCAGGGTAAAATATATAGCAGGGATACTACACTTTGGTATTTTCTCTTCATATTTTAATTTCACCATGAAAGTGAAAACTTAAGTCATAGTTCATAACAAATTCAAGAAGCTCCCTCGAACCTGATTTTTTATTAATACACATGTATTATTTTTGAGCCACTTTTTTGAAAAAAAAAGAAAAGGCAACAGGAAACACGCTCAATGACTGAAGATTTCAACCACAGATCACAGTCAGTCTGAGAACTCTACAAAAACCACAAATGAATGACAAAAGTTAGAAACTAAAGAGAATGCCATTGTAAAACTGCCGAGTAAGCTATCTTTGACAGAAAATTACACATCAAAGATAAATATGTAGCAAATTTGTCTGCATATGACGGTGAAATATAACTGACATAGATTCATAAACAGTTATCTCTTTTATACTTACTCAATAAAATTCGCGGTCAAATTAAATTGATGTGTAATTTCAAGCTTCCAAGCTTCCCAAGTAGTAAACACATTTGAAACTATTGTTAAAAACGTGTCACAATTTTCTTACATGTTGAAAAATAAGAGAAAATTTACTCTGTGACCCATCATTTTAAATTACGTTTTGTCATATTCTTTTCTTTTTCAAGATAGTGCTCATAGAGTTAGTAGTCTTTATTCGTATGTTTATTATACGGTATAAAGAAAGGGTAGGTTTGGGTACCCATAAACCGGTTTAACCCTATCGCTAGCTTTTGCTAGTGCCGGTAACAAGTCCGGCTATCCCAAGTTCATACCGGAGGCCCGTCATGGGTTTCTTGATCACCTGATTATCAGGGTATTTTTTTAATGATTATTTGATTACGAGAGCATTTATTTAGTGATTATTTGACTATTAGCTTGCATTTTTATATGTTTTTTATTACTAAGCCAAAAATTTATTGATTACCAAGGTAAAAATTTATTAATTATTTGATTACTAAGGCAAAATTTTAATGATTATTTGATTAAAAAGGCAAAAATTTAATGATTATTTGATTCCTTGATTCCTAGGACCCCCCCATGAGGACCCTCATATTTTTTTTGTCTGTTATGTGTTTTTTCTAGTGCAGTTCCCTTAAGATTGTGGATTGAGGCATGTGATTGGAGACACATAAATGCGGTTCTGATGCTTTCGTTTCCATTTTTCAGACATTCCTTGTGTTAATATTAACATAAGAAAAAAAAAGCCAATTCTTACAAGCAATTCATGTAACATGTAAACATTTGAAATGTATATGTTGTGTACAAGTTGTAATTTTGTACAATAATTTTGTACAAATTACAATTTGTACCAAAAATTATAATTTGTGCAAAATGAGCCCAAAAATCACTTACAACTTGTACAAGCCTTAAGCCATTTGCTTATCAGTTTTAGAGCAGGTCAGACAGTTTTACCTGATTTTGAAAAATGAAATTTTGAAATTTTATGTATGAATATTGTTATTAGAGCTATTCAACTCGTTTGCTTTCAACAAATATCTGAAAGTTTCGTGTATGACAACTACACAGATCCAAAGATCATGTGACAATCATGATTGAAGTTCCTCTAGTGTTGCTATAGTGAAGCTGTGCGAATATGTGCTGTAACAAGATTCTTTTCAAACAGAATTTAAAATATCTGTATTTTCAGTTCATACATCCCATGGATGTTTTAGAAACATTATAATCCGTAAATGTTGTGTGTCCAGTATACTCGGAACAGTTTTCATCAATCCCTTCAAAGGACGTCGGAGCTATGGAAGTATGACTGTACAAATTACATTATGTTCATTTGTGTAATTTTTATGTCATGGTTCATGACTTGCCCTGAGTTGCCAACGTTGATTTCTGACATATGCAGACTCCTTGGTCTTTTTCCATTTTATCGCATGTAAAATATTTTGTGCTTGTATCTCAAAATCAAGCGCATGAACCTATTATTTTTTCTTGCTTATTGTCAACCTTCCATTAAGTCATACAAATTCAAAACACTTTTATGAAATTCTCATTACGTTCATTCAAAGGTAATAAAAATCAATTATTCAAAATGTAGTGAAATTTTCCAATATGCTCTATTACATTAAAATAAAACATGTTTTCATTAATTTCATCATTTGCTAAACATTTTTTCATTAATTTCATCATTTGCTAAACATATTTTCATTAATATCATCATTTGAAACAAAGTTTAGCAAATGATGCAAGATTTGTACAAGTTTTAAGAGATTTTTGGGCTAATATTGTACAAATAATAATTTGTACAAGCTAATTTTGTACAAATTGTAATTTGTATAAACTGAAAATACAAATTATAATTTGTACAAAATTTTTATACAAATTATAATGTGAACAAATTTACAACTTGCACACAACA
>MJUU01045083.1:357650-369909 GCA_002080025.1 Modiolus philippinarum
CCAGAAAGTCCACACATTATTCAAGATGGTCTGCAGCAGATTTAGGTTATCACTGGACCCTATAGGAAACAACAAAATTCCGAAATTGAGGTAAATTTGAAATTCTGCTGTAGCATTTTCGACACTGTATGTCTCTTCCATTAAGGAAATAAAAATCAAAACATTCTCAATTTCTGATAAAAATGACGCAGAGTTACTAGAAGTAACACCGAATTCCGATGAGAAATGGCGACTTCATGGGCTGCATGTTATGATTTTAGCGCCGCTTTGCTTGGCATTATTTTTCTTCAATTGATTGTGAAAAACAGCCGAATTATTTTGAAAGCAAGTAGAATTAATACAACTTTGAGGGACTGAGAGTTTTAATAAAATTTCATTTTATATTTTACTCGTAACAGGTACTGAATTTTACATGAACCTATCAATTTGACGATTATTAAAATTCCGTGATATTGCACATGACAGCTAATCCGTAACAAGTGGAGAAAAATTTTATCTACGTGCAAAATGGAAATTCAGATTATATGAACACATTAGTTCACCCTAGGGTTGTACTTTAAATCGACTCAGTACACAAATGACTTAAAGCTTATATAGAATGTATAGATACTGGCATAACAACACTTATGTGTTTTAATTCAAAAGATTAGACCCTATTGCGAGTTTGAAACAACAATGGGAAATATTTATGGATTATTTCCCTTTACCAATTTATCTATATATGGTCAAAGGGAAGATAATTAAAGGTAGTACGATGGTTTGAAACTGTGCATCATTCTTGCGCATCTGTCAAAAAATTGATATTGACATTAGGAATGTTGACAAAATAATTTTGTATTTTTCCGTAAACCCCTGTTCTATGAAGTGGAGACTTTTTGTATAGAAATATTCAAAAATATGTTCAGTGACCCCCAAATTTTTTTCATGCAAATCGAAGGCGAATTTTACCAAATTTTGAAAAAAGAATATCTGATATATTACCTAAAATAAATTTAAATTTTGTTGCAATTTGCTAATATTCCCTATCATTTCATCTAAAATAGCGGATTTTTACATGACGAGTTTATATGGCCCGTGACTCCATATAATTTTTTGTAAAATCTAATAACTAAGTATAAGTAATGAATATATCCCAAAATTCTTTCAAACAGTTTTCAGACCCCCTTACCACTTTAATTAGCATGAAATAAAAGGGACAACAGGAAACACCTACAATTATAATTACATGCCACAATCTGCTAGGGAACTACACAGGAAAAACACAAATAAGACAAAAGACAAACGTAAACAACGATAGGAACTAGAAACAGCCGGACTTGGTACCGGCACTAGCAAAAGCTAGCGGTAGGGTTAAACCGGTTTATGGGTACCAAAACCACCCTTTTTTCCGCCCCGTTTCCCTGTAGTATAGTAAACATACGAATAAAACCCAATACAGGTAGACTACTTACTCTGTGACCACAATCTTGAAAGGAGAGAATATGACAAAACGTAATTTTGAAAGATGTCGCCGCCAATCTGCCGGCTAGCTAAAGGAGCCTAGTCTGCTGGTAGAACACTGTCGCACTACGGAAGAAAAATCAAACTCAAAACTTCCTGCAGGATTTAGTCAAGAATCATCATATATTTCAGCATGTCTATCTTCTTTTGATAAGGACATTATCTGACCATATGTACTTTACTTAGTACAGAAAAATGATGAAAAAAATGTTTTCATAATTTTTTTTCAAACTCGCAATACAGTCTAAAATAATTTATTAATAAACGTGCTGAAACATTATCAGGGGAAAGAAGAGACAAACATATATAACATAACATTTATACAAGACAACTATTTTTATTATTATTAATTGTATTAGAAATTGCTAGTGAGAACGTTGTTTGTATTAGTAATGAAAATGTATTCCTGTCTGTGTCCTTCAAAATACATTTATAAATTTTCTGTAAACATTCCTTCATTTAGACTTGTCTACACTCTGATTGTATCCCTATAACTATCATACTGTCATGTTGATAATGCTTATACTTATATAATATTTAGTGGACCTTGTAGTAATGGCGAACACATGTGCTAATACTGTCATGTTGTGGTGTACAAACCATTCTATATTTACAACGTTATCAAATACACTGTCTGTCAATTTTAATTTATATATATATGGAGAGAGATTAACATAAGGCTTAGCCTTGTTTCTCAATCCAACTTTTTCGTTATTGTGTTTGTAATATGTGCTGTCATTGTTGTTAAATAAATAAAGTTTAAACTAAGACATTGATTCAACATAAATATATATAAAAAATAATAACACTTTAGTGAAAAGAATATTATAATATGACGTACTTCAGATGTTCGTACTACACATGAAGGTTCTAAAAAGTTCAAATTGGAATAACGCAGGCTTATTTTCAAAGTTTTATCATTTTTATGGGAAGATGAGCTTATTTTATTTTATGTAGGTTTATATGTTTGGTATGATGTTTTCCAAAAACAAAATAAACCATCTGAGAACATTATCCTTAGACATAGATTATTGCAATTGGGCTCTTTGTAAATATTTAAATATTGTACGAACTGGCCATGTTGATAAAATAAAGAAAAATTACAAAATGAAAGTAAAGAAAACAGATTAAAAAATTATTGCAAAAAAAAAAGAAAAAATAAATAAATTATATTAATAATAATAATAATGATAATTATAAAATACAGTCAAACGTACAATTAAACAAACTTGCAAGAGAAAAAGACAACGGCACTTAGGTTATTTCAGTTTATAATACTGAATATATCTAAGTGTCATTCCCAAGGTCCATAATCGAACAAGTCATTTTCATTTTGTATTAATATTACTTCAGCTGACCATATGACAGCTCTTAAGGACTTCAGAGTATATCAGAAAAATACTCTCTCTATAATTTTTTTTTCATTTAAAATTGCTATTGAGGAACCTTTTCCTTTCAAATGAGACTTTGTTAATGAGTCATTTTCATAATTGTAGGACGGTCTCTTTCAACATTAATTAAAGTCCTAGTACACACCTTGACTTCTGCGACTTTGGATCAGAAATGAAGATAAAGTTAATGTCTATGTTAGAATATTATATTCATTTAACTTAAAATACCAAAAATAATCAAAATTTTAGGAAGTGATATTTTATTTTTCGTACTATAAAAAATAAAATTTTCATTAAAATATGAAAAGACATTTGGATTTTTTCTGTTTCTGGTATATGGACATCTATATACAAGTGGTTTTAAGCCCCTGTTTTGTAAAAACACATGTACATGAACTATCAACCTTATAAAATTCCTACAATATTTCTACTTCCCTATAAATTAATGTGTCTTAAAATAGATTCTTGATTCAAGTTTTATTACTCAATAAAGCAATATTCTTGTCTTAATAGTCAATTTGCACTTTATTTTCCATCTAATTCTACTACATATACTCAAATGGCTTTTTAAAGTTATTAAATATTCAGTTAAACCAGGCAACCTCAATAATATTATTAATAAAAAACGTCGTGAAATAAGATTATAAAGCAATCAGATTATAAACGGAAAAAGAAGACATGTCATCGCCGGATTTAACCAGGATCAATTAGGCCTGTTACATTATTTTCACGTCAATAATCATCCATAATGATTTTTTCTTTATGTTATGATTTTTCATTCCCAATAAAATATCCTTGCATTAAAATATTACACGTCTTATAACATCTGTTTTATCTTGAAGGGCATTAGCCAATGATTTTATTCAGTAAGGTTGATATTTACTGAGGTATCGATAATTATATTGAAAAAGTGTAATAATTTTGTTTGGTAGACTAACTTAGTTTTAAATTAATGGCTTATGTCAAAATGTTGAATGCTGCACAATAACAAATTTTCTGCTCTTGTTGATGCGCTTCCATATGTCACAACTAAAAGTATACACGTAGATTTTTAATATTTTTTTATCAATTTTTAATATTTTTTGAATAAGTAAAGATTTTAACTTCTGAATTTTTTCCATTTATTTACATATAATACTAAGTATATACAGAAAGCAGGCATATTTAATAATTACATATCAAGATGAAGAACAACAATAAAAGCGTTGTTCCTTTGCTTGTTTTTTACCATGTATTTGTAGAGACTTTGTCGCATGTGCATTTACTCAATACCCTTTCATTCATTATATATATTTCATGTAACAAACAAAAAGGAAAAAAAAATCACAAATAAAATTGCATTAATATAGTTAGTCATATCCATTTTTTATAGTCAATCAATTTCTTGAACGTTTAATCACTATTACAAATGAAATGGCACTGATGGTGAGATGAGTTTGTTGAAGAGCATATGATCTCTTAACATTTACATTACGTCTATGATGTAAAACTAAAGTAAGAATCTGAGTTTTTTCCTGTTGGTACAAGGTCACAATTTACGAAACGATATAGCTAGACGATGCACATTTATATCTATGTAAGACAAAGTCAAGCAAATAGGTATTTAAAAATATGATTTCCTCCTTATATCACAAAACGACATTGATTTTTAACTTAATTACTCAAATAATTCAAGCCCTCTCCGTATCCAATATAGCGATCGTGGTGAGTGGAATATAACGACTGGATCATTCGGGTTACGTAATTACCATCTATACGGCAACGTTGTGTTCAACCACATGCAATTTCATCTACAGAAGTTTCGCCGTCGTCATCATGATTTTTACAGATCATTACAGTGTTATTTTTGTTGAGTGTTTCTTTGGTTTATCTTTGTAATATTTTATATGTTTACGTTGAACCCTCTCTCTGTATATGTCTTTTAAAAATATTTTTATTTTAGATGTTTTATTCGATTACCGAAGATCTTTTTAATCGATACTGTTGTGTTTTTAAAATAAAGTGTTTTTTTTTTATTTCCAGGAGAGGATGGATTTAGGTGAAATTTTATTGTCTCTAAACTATTTACCCAGTGCTGGACGTCTCAACGTGGACATTATCAAAGCCAAACAACTACTACAAACAGATATGATAGGTGGTTCAGGTATGTAAATAGGTCAAACGATCTTCAGAGACACTTCAAAAGGTTCAGGCATGAAATTAATCAAACGAACCCTAGATATTTCATCAAACTTTACTATTGCTGCGGTCCCTTAAGTGACAAAACTTTTTTCGTAACAAAGTCAAGATTAACACCCCAAGCTTACACAATGTGTAAGATTCATCGATATCAAATGTCTGCATTGTAGATATATCAGACGTGAAAAGTTGACAAATGTATACAACAGCTAGTCAATGAAAGGTAGAGAGCTTGGGGTGTAAATCTTAACTTCGGTAAATTGAAAGTTTTGCAACTTGCTTGACCGCAGCAATAAAGGGTTATAAAAGTCAATAATCCAAATTATCAAAATACCAAAGGTACTGCATATAGCCATTTCGACAATTTATGTCTCTCCAATGCAGATCAAATCGAAACATTTGGACGACCAAAATTCGAAATATTTGTATAGAGAACAAATAACCAAAATGATTTACATGAAAACACATAATCATCCAAGTACAAGACTTTGTACGAAGCAGATAATCCTTAGTTTAAGAAAAATCTTACATAAGGCATGTGAGTCTCGTTCAGTTTGAAAATTCTTTGTAAAAAAAGTTACATCTGGGAAACGTTTTTAATGGATCTTATGTGTCACTTGACGAGACTTACAGACGCTATAGTCACATGACGAGACTTACAGACGCAACTTTAGTCACATGACAAGACTTAAAGACCCTGTAGTCACATGACAAGACTAAAAGATCTAAAGTCACGTGACAAGACTTATGGACATTATAGTCACATGACAAGACTTTACAGACCCTATTAACAGGATAATTTACAATGTAACAATATCAAAAAGTTTCTAATTTCAAATTTTATCGATTGTCAAACTCGATCATTTTCGACCATATTCAATTTGCAGGGTAAACATTTTTTTGTGTTCTACTTCAAGAAATTTGAAGCTTTTGCAGTATTTTTATATATACATTTAACCTGTGTTTCTTTTATTTTGGTTACATTTTATATCCTGATTTTTAAGAAAGTCATTTTTCGACAATATTCTATTTTACTCAATTTGTGTAATCAACTCCCTTTTAAGAATGATTTTTTTCATCAGTAAATTCCTTCATCCTATCCCCTTAAAACAATTCTTATTTTGAGAAAAAAGACAGGAGAATCGAGAGCTCCATTTAAGTATATAAAATAATTAGAGAAAGACTCGCGGTGATTTCAAGATGAAGATCAACACTTAGGGTTGTTCTATTGCTAGTCTTTTTATCATGTTTTTGAACAAACTTTGTCTCATATGTATTTCCTCCATTTGTTTTCGTTGTTAATTAAATTCGGTGAGAAGGTACTAAAAACAAAGCAACGATTGAAATAAGTTAATATAAAAAGCAGAATCGTGTATCATTTACTTAAGCCTTTTTGTGACAAGCTACAAATTACTAAATACCGAAGTTACTGTGAATTTAATTTCTGCATATGCGCATTTCGACAACTTATGTCTCTTCAGTGCAGATAAGATCAAATGATGTTAAGAAGGAAATGACAAGAACAGATTATTTGGATTAAATGTCTTTCTAAAAACATGGAGAATTACTTTCAAAATATTCCTTCATTTTTACACATATTTCATGAACTGATATTTTTTGTTGCTTTTTAAAACACTGATGAACGATTCAAAGTAATGACCATGATTAGGCATATAGGTATTTTTACGATATGCATTTGTAAGCCGATATTGTAGAGACGTCATTGTCATTAAAGAAGCAAGCGACTTCTCTTCACCATGGAAACGTTCAATAACCACGTTAAGTTGTACAAGTGTCGACGACATCCATTGTTTAACTTTCTGCCATATCATTAATATAGTAATAGCGTTCTATAAGTTATTGACTTCATTTGTCGTACTAAAGAGGGTGTTTCAAATTAAATAATGGGTACTATATTTTCGTTATAGTTACTGAAAATAGCTCTTATTGATAGCTATATTGATAATGTCACGAACCAAATAACAAAGTCTGGAAAGGTGAAAAGAAAAATTTCTAAGTTGAAAATTATACAGTATAAAAATTTTAGCAAATATCAAGTCAAATGAATAAATTCCAAATTAACTTAAATTGAGTTTCTGCAAAAGGTCCTTTCGATAACTTATGTCTCTTCGGTGCAGTTCTATTCAAAACATCTGGAAAAAAAGATGTATAAAATCTGATAGAAAACGATAGCAGGCTCTAGATGGAAAGCCTAGAATAAGCGTACTTGTTTTTTATCACTCTTTTTAGATGTCCCACATTTATCACTCGTCCATTCAAGAAACATGCATTTGGGTAGAATGAAATTCCGTTTTTCTTACTTAGAGCCAGAGATGTTGTTCTATATTTCACTTGTAAAAAAACCCCGGAAGGGATTATTCGAGTCCACCAAAATATGTTGATTGGTCTACACTAGCACATTTAGTTGAAAATCGATTGTTCGTACACAGAATTTGTAATAAATCTTTACTCCAAATCCTTTAGTGTCCAAAACAGGGAATTGAGTACCAAAATTACTCTGTTGTTTTTTCTGCACATAAAAATTTCATCAATTATTAAAAAAAAGTACAAAACCTCAACTATCAGATTCGCCAGGAAAATATACCACAGCCAAGGATGGAGATTTCATTGAAATGCTTACTGCTATAGATATTCGTTTTAGTTATTTATGACTCTTGTCTGAATCCATAATTACACCCCGCTCCCCTTCGGGAATAGGGGGTATACTGTTTTCGGTCTTTGAGTATGTGGGTGGGTAGGTCGGTGTGTGGTTGGATGTGTGTGTGTGGTTCCGTCCATAACACATTTTGATCGCATTTTCTCAGGAATTGTATAAGGTACAGATCTGAAATTTTGTCACAAGCTTTGTATGATTATGCCATATCGTGGGATGCATTGTCAGAACTGTAGAGATACTACTTCCTGTTTACCGATTTATTCAATTTTTGACACTTGCAGCATTATATAAAGTAAAATTTTCGTCGCATATATCTCAGCAATGGTATAAGGTACAGATCTGAAATTTTGTCACAATGTCACAAGCTTTGTATGATCACGCCATATCGATGGATGCTTTTCCAAACCTGTCGAGATACTACTTCCTGCAATTTTTGACACTTGTAGCGTAATTTTTCGTCGCATATATCTCGGCAGTGGTATTAGGTACAGATCTGAAAGTTTGTCACAAGCTTTGTATGAGCATGCCATATCATGGGATGCGTATTCAGACCTGTCGAGGTTCACTTCCTGTTTAACGATTTATTTTTCATTGTATCCGTATATGGTACAAGGTACAGATCTTAAATTTTGTCACAACTTTTGTTTTTTTTTATGGGTTTTCTGACCAATCGGAGTACTACTTCCTGTTTACCAGCTTAGTCAATTTTGACACTTGTAGCATAAAACAGTTTTTTCTTTGAGGATTATATCATTGCTTCTATACTTGTATTGTATCCACACTTGTACTATGCTTACTTCATTTTTGGGTTCATACACACTTGAATTTGCACTTACCATATATAATAAGGGTACAATGAGCGGGGGTATAATTGGACGACATTCGGCGACAGCTCTCGTTTAACAGGTTGGAAAAGAAAACTACAGGAATTCTTAAAATCTTGATAGAAACCAAATAAAAAAAGGCCTCAAAACATATTTTTTTAGCCGAGTTGCAACGATTGCTATTGGTCTCTGGATGAGAACTCAAAAAGTTTACATCCAATTGAAATGAAACTTTGATATATTGATGGGTATTAGGAGGCAAGAACCCTGTTCATTGTAGAGAGAGAGAGGGTCGAAGGTCAAGGTCACGATGATTGATATAGGAAACAATTTGTTTCTTGACAATTACTCAAAATATTTATATCCAATTCAATTGAAACTTTGATATATTGCTGAATACAAGAAAGAAAAAAAACTTTATTATAGATATCTGAAAGAAGTAAATAAAAATATATTGAAATTTTCAATTATATTTGGTTTCTCGATGATAGCTAAAAAGTTTACATCAGATTCTAAGAAATTTTGTTTTTTTTGTGCCGGATATTTTATTTTAAAAACCTGTATTGATTTAATGATTGATTGATTGTTGTTTAACTCCAACTTCAGCAATATTTCAGCTATATCGTGACGTGAACAGTTGATGATATTATGAATATATATGTATTGATTTAATTGGTATTCAGTTCAAAGTAGAGGTTACAGTAGTTTATATATATTGATATATGAAATTTGATCTTTTTAAATTAATATAATAGATAGGGAATTGTAGAAACATTTGAGTCCTTGACAATTTCTTTCAAAAGTCCACATTAACTAGGTCACATATTATAATTGCAACTCTTCTTGTGCACCATTGTGCCAATTAGATTTTTTATATATATATATACACATGTTTGTTGATAACATGTACAAAGACATTGTTTCGTTGCATAGGTTATTGATGTTTATCCGGTAATCTTTTTACATTCCTCGCGTGCTTTATAACTGGTCAGTTGTCGTTTACAGAAAAATGTGACTGCATCATTTATTGTAGAAAAAAAAACTTTGTATACAACAATTATTTGTTTTTTATATATGCCCATTCGCTGTTTCATGGAATTTGATACTGCTTTTAGACCTAGCATACTACGTTGAAGAAAGGTCCTTTGAGTCATTAAAGGGTAATAGCAATTTCACACTGAATGTGAGAAAAATAAAAGTAAAAGGGACACACTTGGTATAGTGGTCACTATATTTTCATTAAGTTTGACCACTGAAAATGTCATTATTTCTTAATATACTTATTTCTTTTGTAGATCCTATTGTCAAAATAACCTTGGTGCATTTTGAAAAACCAATCAAGACCAAGAAAACTTCCTGTAAGAAAAACACCATAGACCCTATATTCAACGAGTCTGTTAGCTTCAATGTGACGTCACAACAGCTTGAAAATACGACTGTAGTCGTTACCGTTTGGGATCATAATTCCAAAACCAAGGATGATTTTGTCGGTAGAATCACTTTAGGAAAGTATGGTACCGGACCTCATGAATATACGCATTGGAAACGCATGCTAGGATCACAGAGATCACCTGTAGCACAATGGCATTCATTACGCACGCGACAAGAATGCGATCAGGTTTCGCCAGCATCAATTGCTGTCCCATGATAAATTTTACCATCATTTTAACAGGGTCTGTTCAATATTTCATTTAGAATTAATGTCCTTGTACATTTTGCCAACTGAAGGCAATGATTAATGAATTAAGTAAAATATGACACAGTTGACGAGGATAAATTGTGTAGCTACTCTGGATCAATTTCTGGAGTGACTATCTATACCTGGTTGGTATAAAACAAACTATCCGTAAAATAATAATGCTGAACTCAGAGTTTATTTTTGTCAAGTTTTCATAGTATTTTGTTGACAGAAAATGTTTCTTGTTGTTAAAAAAAACTTGCCAAATTGTGATTTAAAGAGTAATTTTAAAGAATAAAGTAATGTTATTTGTTTTAATGGTATGAAGTCCTTTTTTATTTCCATATGATAAATTACCTCAAGAAAAATATGATTGCATTCCGTCCTCGAAGAATGGACCATCTTACAGTAGGTACAGTCGTCGAAATAGAAGCTAAATAAAAATCTTAAGTACTCAGAATTGTGCAAAAATTATACATAATTACAATAACAACAACAAACAGATAAACAACATCAGAGACGTACGGAACAAAACACAAGGAGTTATAAAAAACTTTGAAAAACGGAGTACAAGAGGTGACTTCAAGGTGAACAACAATAAAAGTGTTGTTCCATTGCATGGTTTAACAATGTTTTTGTAAAGAATTTGTCTCATTTTCTCCATATCCTTACTTGTTATCCAAAGCAGACATAATCTTCTTCACATTTTAGTACTCGTCATACAGAATTCAAACGAATTATATATTTATCAACACATTTAACACTGATGACGAACTAACATGCACCATTACTCGCACTACCAAGTCCAAGCAAAGAAGATACACAGACAAGCAACAAGCAGTCCAAATAAAACTATCACGATACACAGACAAGCAACAAGCAGTCCAAATAAAACTATCACTGACTGTATAGAAAATGGTAACTTGTTCTTACATTTAGATCATACTGGGTATTTGTTTCCTATCAGTTTTTAAACATCTTTGAATTGATGGTCTTCCAAACGTTTAGATTTTATCCGCACTGAAGAGATATAAGTTGTCGAAATGTGCATATGCAGAATTCAAATTCACAGTAACTTCGGTATAAGTAATTTCATACTGAATTTGTCAATGAATATGGTACTAGAAAATGTATCATAACAGAGTACAAATGTAAATGGGATGATTTGCTGCAGTTTAGAGCAGGACAAATGCTTATCAAGTAACACCGCTCTAGATTCATGTCTTCTCGGATTTGACTCTACAAATTTTGACTTTATCCTAGATAAATTCACTGACAGTTTTGATGGGTGATGTTTTCAGAGCAGGACATGCTTACCCTTCCAGGGCACCTGATGTCACTCTCAGTTTCATTGGAGTTCACACTGCTAGCGCCTTAGTTTTGAATGTTGTGTTTTTATTTCTTCGTTTTGTATCTATCTAGCGTTATTGTCCTCGTTTTGGCCATGTCTTCGGACTACGACTTTTGTAACTACCAATCCTCTGTTTCTTCGTTATTCTACTGCCGTTGTTTATAAAACTAAAAAAATAATAAAATGGAAACACAATAAGACAACATAAGAAATTATTCTGTGAGATTTATATCACACTAAAACTAGAAGGATTATAAAGTGCTTCTGAAAGACAAGAAGGATTATAAAGTGCTTCTGAAAGACAAGAATGATTTGTTAATTGCAATTCACTTTATAAGTTGAAGTTATATTGCTGCAGTCAAGGAAGTGGCAAAACTTTTATTGTAATGAAGTCAGGATTAACACCCCAAGCTTACACAATGTCTTAGATTCATCAATGTCAAATGTCTACATTGTAGATATATCAGACGTGATAACCTGACAAATGTATACAATGTTGTCTTTGCACGACGGCTTAGTCAATGAGGGGTGTAAATCTTAATTTTGGTAAACTGAAAGTTTTGCCACTTGCTTGACCGCAGCAATAGGAAGGTGTCTCCCATCATGTGTTGTTAAAAATTTGTCAAATCATATTGACCACCATAATTTCTGAAAAGGATA
>MJUU01045083.1:378744-398851 GCA_002080025.1 Modiolus philippinarum
CTGGGGGAAGTTGGACTGATTAGCCGAATAGTTCGGACGCTAAGATTCTCGTACAACAACTGTAGAATATAACTTTGATTCTGCGTTGTGTATTGTCGCCCTGCCTTTTAAACAACAAAAAGGTGCACTCGATTTGCGACCATACATGAAAAGGTGTGCCAGTTACCTGCCCATAGTACTACCAAGGTGCGTGGTTCTTTGCGAGTACTCCGGCTTACTCTGCCACTTAAACTCACCACGATATTTCTTAAAAAGTGCTGGAAGTGATATTAAGTACCAAACGAATAAACTATACGTGGAATAATCTCTACTGAAGGAAGAATCACAGCGTACCAGCAGATATTGCGGGGGAAGCATATATGCTTGGGGGAGGTTTTTGACAATTTTTGCATGGTTGTCTGAAGAAAAGGTAAGTTTGCACATTATTCAAAAACAACAATGTAAAAATATTATATACTACGGAACCAAGCAATATATAGGCTACACGATGGTCAACAGAAGAAGATCCACACACTATAGCTTCTCCGAACACTTCAAACTTCCAGGCGAAAAACGATATTTTCTCAAATTTTACCTTTCCAACATGTATATGAATCCTGTTACTTGTTCATATACGTTTGAAAATGCAATTTCACCAATACTTTATCTCCCAAAAATATGCGATATCAGCGTTGCTCGAATATTTCACACTTTTCGTATGTGTGACGGGGGGGGGGCGGGGGGGGGATGAGTCGTATATCTTTGCGGGGGAAAGCACATTTATATATCTTGCTTTACTGTTTGGGAGAATGCACCTGGATGAGAGCAAAAACACGATGCAGTCTACAAGAAGGCCACCAGCGACTGAATGTGTATTTTACATACAACTTTTATACACGACTTAGATATTTTTAGCTGTATTCCTCTGACGAAAGTATCCAGTAATTCGTTGCACAAGCGACAAATGAAGTCAATACACGTTTGAAAAAAGGTTTTAGTATCAATGACACAGCAAAATATTTCACGAAAACATAATATTTCTAGGAGGAAAGCAAAATCTATAACCACTGCTTTCCCCGCTAAGATATATGACTCCCCCCGGTCACACATACAAAAAAATTAAAATATTCGAGCATCGCTGATATCACATATTTTTGAGTGACAAAGTCTTGGTGAAATTGCATTTTTAATTATATATTATGTAAACCCATTCATATACATGTTGGAAAGGTAAATTTTTAAAAAATATCGTTTTTCGCCTGAAAGTTTGGAATTATATCGAAGTGTTCGAAGAAACTATAGTGTGGATCTTTATTCTGTTGACCATCGTGTAGCCTATTCATTGCTGGGTTCATATAAAGCATCATTACATTATTGCGTTTGAATAATGTGCAAACTTACTTTTTCTCCAGACAACCATGCAAAGATTGTCAAAAACTCCCCACTCAGCATATATGCTTTTCCCCCGCAATATCTTCTGTTATTGCATATCAGTAAAAAATTCTTACATTTCATTGGTTTAATACTGATCAGCTGTCATGTATAATTCTGGAGTATGGAAAGCGCTAGTCCGATTTTCTGATATTGACGGCCAATATCGGCTGGAAATCGGACCGCGGGATTTGAGTTGACTTCACTTTTATAAAACGCATTTAAACTTTTACGTTAATAAACAAATGACAACAATTAACGTCAATGTTTTTAATCAAGTACAGTAATACTATTTTACAAATGTTTAAAAACTACGTAACGATTTGAAGTCAATTCAATGAAAATCAGTTTGAAGTATAGAAACCTTATTTGAAAAGATTTTTCTCGTTTTTTTTGTTAAATATTTAAACACTGTAGCTGAAAAGGAAGACACTTTTGACATTTAGGTAACTGTGGCTTTCACATGTCTTTTTTCATGTTTCAGAATTTATCATTTGTTTATTGTAATAATACTTGTTTTTGCCAAATAAAGCATCAGGCCAGTGCCGTTTTGTTGTATGATATAGATTAATTCATATTTCTTCAATTCAATAAACACAATAGTACACGACATGAAAGGCAATATCACAAAATTTGGGCTGCCCTCGGGTTGTCATATGGACCAGGAAACTGATATGACCCTCGCCTTCGGCTCGGGCCATATCAGTTTCCATTGTCCATATCACAACCCTTTGGCAGTCCAAATTTTGGGATATTGCCTTCAATGTCATTTACTATTGTGTAAGTACGCTGTGAGAATGGTGTAAAGTTTTAAGAGCTCAATTTCTTTTATATTAAAGTTTGCTGGTCATATATACAACTTTAGTACAAGGTTAACCTTGGTGAATATCTGATCTAATCTCGAATCTTAGGGAGTCATAAAACTTAGTCCCAGAAGATATTCACTAAGTAGACATTACTTATGTGCTGGAACTTCGAAAAATTGTATTTAGTATATATAAGACCCATTCTTGAATATGCTAGCAAGGTATGGGGTAATACGGGACTTTCGAGATAGAAACTCTCGTGTAATTGAAGGCGGAAACGATCCCCTCAAATACCAGTAAGACGGAGTGACTGGATTCTTGACCTATTGAAATAAATATATATCAAATAATAAAAAAAAAACCAAAATATTGATGACATTGAAGTGTATACTTATAATTGTTCCTACATAATAATTCTTTAACTAAATCTTAACTGACGAAAAACAATTAACTGAAGCGCTACCACATATTAAATTTAAATCACCCTTAGCTCAAAAGTGTACATTAATTAGTGATTCCCTCTCAATGTATTGATGCATTGATTTTATTTGCGTATAGAATCAGAACTTGAATCCGGTTTGAACACGTCTCAGAAGTCCATTATTGTGGTTTAGTTTATTCAAACAATTTGGAAAAATTACAAAGTGAAGCTGTCAAAATTATCACTGGACTTCCAAACTTTACTTAAACTGAATAACAAAATATCAAAGTCATGAAATCATTTAAAGGGAAAGTGGCTTGGAATCATTAGGAGTGAGACATAAGTTACGAAAAATTCAAATGTTTTATAAAATTCAACATAACCTAGCCCCTAGTTATTTAACCAGTTTGCCCCCTCCAGCTATTCAATTAACTACTGTTCATCACCTGAGAAATGACAGAGATATCATTGTTCCTTTTACTACATTGTCTCTTTATCCCCTCAACTATAAGAGTTCGGAATAGCCCAGTTACTATGGATATGACCTTAGTTCTTACTATTATTATAGGCCAATGAAGTTAAATATATTATTAGCACAGTCTAGATGCTCGGCATCATTTTTAAAGTATAAACATCGTTGCTAATTTGACCGACTTCCTGTCGGCCTAAATTTAACACTTTTAACTTGTGGACATTATCAACTTTCGAACGTATTTACAAGCAAGTCTATATTGATTTTTATCAAAAAGTCTAAACAAATCTGTATGACATGAGTTTTTATTGGCAAATGAAACACACATTTGATGTATTTCCTTTCCTGTACAATGTTTTTGTGAAGTATAATACTGTTTATAACTAATTGTACACATCAAAGTGCATGCTCTTATTTTATATGGTTATTATCAAAATGGACTCTTAACTGTGTAGTTTATATATTCAAAATTTAAATATACTATATACCATTCTTTTTACATGTATGTATTGTCTAATGTTATAGTTTTATAGTTTGTATATACTTTATGTCATATGTTTTGTTTATATGCCTTCAGCCCAGTTGGGCATAAATGTGCATTTATGAATAAAGGTTATATTATCGAATTACGGCGAACACTTCATAAGTATGATTTACTTGTGTCTGTTCTTTAAGCAAAATAAAAACGTTTTGTTTGGAAACTTTAAGTATCAAAATTTTAGAAAATTTGGTTTCTCATAGCTGCGCCCTTAGCTGATTTTGACTTACCATTTGGACCCTTTTTTATTATTTGTTCTTTATTAGCTCTTACACATACTTACCTTATTGTATTCCAAATGTCTCGATTTGAAGAGACAAGCTGTTCAAACGGACATCTGAAGTAACTAAATTTACGGTTTCTTCTGATTTTATCACTTACAGCCCAATAGTCAGACTTGTGTGACATGAAAAATTTACCTAGCGTTTTATAGAAATTTACCGTTTTATTTAAATTCCAATCCTATAAAAATACTAGGGCTTCATCCCGTGTATTGCACTCGGTAGATGTCCCTGGTACTGGATTTGGCCTCCTTTTTCGATATTTTTGGAAATGAGCACTTCTTCTTTTACTACCTTTGGATTATGACTTTCCATATTATTTGGTTCTAATGCTGGTGATGAGAGGTTACTCCTTGAAACACGTGTACAGCATAACAAAATTTACTGTATTTTATGCAACTTCGGTATTTTTGTATTTTTTATATGGCTATAATGGTCTAATCAACGAGTCACAAAGTTGCCATATTAGTAGGGTGCCCAAGAGACGATTTTTTTTGATTTTGGGTTAACGGAATAACACACACCTGTATTATACATGTTTGGAAAGAGGATACCATGGCGCATCGAAATGACGATGTCGTAGAGATTGAATTTGGTCACATTTTATTTTAGATGGGGTCAAAGGTCAGCTTCTAAAATTTTGAAAATTTTGATGCGTTTTAAAGTGAGCTTGATTTCTCAGATAAAACTGCAACGAAATTCGAATAGTGTTGTAAATTTTATTGGGATAGTTCTTTAGTTTTACTTTTTATAATGATTTGTCTGTTGTCTTTATTCAACAAGTTTCAAGGGTGGCATTTTGTTTAAAAGGGCCGTCATTTTGAATATTTGCACCTCCCTCTTATGAGGGGTTCTTTCGGATATAAAGAACTGCGTATTTCTGTCTTTTATAGGTTTATTCTTTAAAGGAAAGCTTGAATTTAATTTAAAAACGAACCGCTAAAAATAAACTAAGTTTGGGCGAAATACATCGTACTTTTATTATTGGTATAAGTCAACTTGCCCAAAAACACATCCTGATATAAATCTTGGTAAGATCGTTCTTACTGAAACAAAGCCCTATTATATTATCTGAAATGATGTGGAAAAGCGATTTTAAACGTGAAAACAAACACATGTGCTTGGAAAATCAAAACACAAGAAACGTAAAATTGTCACTAGCTTCCCGCTATTTAGCTAGACTTTGGCTTGTAAAGTAATTTTGACAAGAAATGATTAGAGTTATCTCTCGTTGTACACTTAAAAGAACATGACCAATTCACGTGGTCCTCTTGAACGGTGGACATTACATCCATGATTTTTGGAGCATATGTACAATTCGTATATGTACTTTCGTTAAAGTTGAAATTTTTCAGAAATAAAGCATAGTTATTTCGCATTCATTGAAAATGTCGTCAATTTAGACTAAAATTTACCCCGACATTAATACCAATAAATTACAAAAACCAGTCAAAAATAACTTGCATTCTATGATTCAAATATGCAAATAAATATTTCAGGTCTTGACTTAATCATAAATAACTTTTTATTAGAATATAAGAGAGTACTACTATATACTACTCAACAAAAGAAACGATACACAGATTTTATTAATATTAACATTTAAATTTCCAGCAGAGAACCACAACTCGTAAATGAAATGTATTTTTTGCATGTAAGAGAATTAACTTTATGCCCAAAAATGTCTCTAAAAATTCTGAACCCTCTCCGGTCACAGTCAAGGTCATCATCCGGAATTTCTTTTTGCAGACCTAAATAGTCGGAATGTCTATATTTTCTTTTTACCAAACCATCACATTTTTGAACCGGTTGACATCCAAATTCTGTTGTTATGTCAATCATGAATCCCTCAGGCGTAGTTTCCGATTTCAACTTCCGTTCTCATAAGTGTAAAAGCGTGTTACGCGATGTTGACGTTGTGACGTCTCATATGCCCCGCTGTCACGTGATTAATCATTTGATGGTTACATTTGCTTCAGATTAATCAAAAGTCCTTAGTTTGTTCTTCTTTTCGCATAACGATTAATTGCGAGTGCAAAAATCAAGATCGAAGGTCTGATCGCGATAATTCATTGTTCACGTTGATTTTGGATTGAACGGGGCATCGAAATGAGACATTGTTTTCAACTTTTTGAAATGGCAAATTGTTAATCTGATGAAGTGTCCCGATTATTGACATCAAACAATTTAAATCATCCGTCCGTTAACGGCAAACTCGATCATAGGGCGAAAAAATTCCATTCCGGATTTTCATCGTATCCGTTTCGGAATTGATCTAAAAATGGAATAAACAAATGCGTTTTGGCGTTGAATACATAAATAAACCAAAATAAAAACTTTAAATTGCGAAATACAAAAATATTTACAAAATTAACTGTGTATCGTTTCTTTTGTTGAGTAGTATATTTTCTATAACTTATATCCCAAGCACTGTTTTAGGGTACCCTTAAAAAGGAGAAATTAGAGAAATCGAGACCACAGGAACTTCCTACGACAGCTAAAAATTTGAAATTTAATAGTTGCTCTATCATTTAAAACAAAAATTAGCCGTGTGTGAAAACTAAGCGTCTTTTTGGACCTTGGGCACCCTACTATATGTAAGCACATTTAAATTTTACTGTCTTTCCTGAATCATAACTTTCATTAGAATTTTTTTACGAAAGGATATGGAGTAAAGTAACATGAGACGTTAACACATATACTAACTCCAACTGCTGTAATTTTAATGAGCTGTATGGCCATTTCGGAAATTAATTCCTCACCAGCAGCACTAGAACCAACACATAGGAAATCCACAATTTCAGAAAAATGTTTAAAATGCATTAAACCAAACGAAATCCGAATAATCAGTAAAATCAAATAGAGGTAATGCGAAAACTATGGAGGGAATTAAACCTTAGGATTTAGAATTTACATAGTTATAATTATAATGTAACCCTGAGATAAATCTCATGTACATGTACAGGTACGCTATATCTAAGAAAAACTAGAAAGGCTGTGAGCAAAGCTCACTGATATATACCCCCGCTCCCCCATTTGATAATCAATTAAATAAAATTCTGAAACAGAAGATGCGAATCTACAGTATGTCACAAAATTCTGTGTTAAAGATTCATGAAAATCTATTAAGTGGTTCAGGAGGAGTAGCGGATAAGAGATGGGTACCCCCTTGTAATGTAATGGCAAAGTCCATATTTTGCTATGGGAAACCCCAAAATCGATTCAATCAAATTCTGAAATAGTAGGTGCACAGCTACATTATGTCAAAAAGACTGTTAAAGTTTCATGAAAATCTATTAAGTGGTTCAGGAGGAGTAGCGGATAAGAGATGGGTACCCCCTTGTAATGTAATGGCAAAGTCCATGTTTTGCTATGGGAAACCCCAAAATCGATTCAATCAAACTCTGAAATAGTAGGTGCACAGCTACATTATGTCAAAAAGACTGTTAAAGTTTCATGAAAATCTATTAAGTGGTTCAGGAGGAGTAGCGGATAAGAGATGGGTACCCCTTGTAATGTAATGGCAAAGTCCATGTTTTGATATGAGAAACCCAAAAATTCGATCAAATCAAATTCTGAAATAGAAGGTGCACATCTATATTATGTCACAAAGACTGTGTTAAAGTTGCATGAAAATCTATTAAGTGGTTCAGGAGGAGTAGCGGATAAGAGATGGGTACCCCCTTGTAATGTAATGGCAAAGTCCATGATTTGATATGGGAAACCCAAAAATTCGATCAAATCAAATTTTGAAATAAGAGGTGCACATCTATATTATGTCACAAAGACTGTGTTAAAAGTTTCATGAAAATCTATTCAGGGGTTCAGGAGGAGTAGCGGATAAGAGATGGGTACCCCTTATAATGTAATGGAAAAGTCCATGTTTTGCTATATATATGGGAAACCCCAAAAATCAATTACATCAAATTCTGAAATAGGAGGTGCACATCTACAATATGTCACAAAGATTGTGTTAAAGTTTAATGAAAATCTAGTCAGTGGTTCAGGAGGAGTAGCGGATAAGAGATGGGTACCCCCTTATTATGTAATGGCAAAGTCCATGTTTTGCTGAGGGAAACCCCAAAAATCAATTACATCAAATTCTGAAATAGGAGGTGCACATCTACATTATGTCACAAAAACTGTATTTAAGTTTCATGAAAATCTATTCAGTGGTTCAGGAGGAGTAGCGGATAAGAGATGGTTACCCTCAGATGTAACGGACGGACGGACGGAAAGCTGGACGGAAGGACGGACAACCATATCACTATATACCCCCCGACTTTTCAAGCGGGGGTACAATAAAGAGCATATATCTCAAACGCGGGAATTGTTTTACCAACTCCACACTGCATTAAAAAACAAACTCCTTTATTAAATATTTTACGAAAGGATATGGGGTAAAGAAACATGAGACCATAACACGTATGTTAACCCGAACTGCAATAATTTTAATGAGCTGTATGGCCATTTCGGAAATTAATTCCTTATCAGCAGCCCTAGAACCCAAATATAGGAAATCCACAATTTCAGAAAAATGTCTAAAATGCATAAAACCAAACGAAATCAGTAAAATCAAATAGAGGTAAGGACAAAACTACGATGGAGGGAATTAAACCTTAGGTTTTAGAATTTACAAAAATTTCTATAGTTAGAATTAAAGTGTAACCATAACTAAATACCGAAGCTACTGTGAATTTACTTTCTGCATATGCGCATTTCGACAACTTTTGTCTCATCAGTGCAGATAAAATCTAAACATTTGGAAGACCAGAAGCTCAAAGCTGTTTAAAAACTGATAGAGAACATAACCAATATGATCTAAATGTAAAGCCAAAATCAGCTAAGGACAGAGCTTTGCATGAGGGAGATATTCAGTTTTCAACAAAATTTACAAAAATTTAGATATTGGATGGTTCCAAATATAATCGGTTTTCGGGTTAGCATCGAAGTACTGGCTACTGGGCTGGTGAATACCCACCAGCAGTGGCATCGACCCAGTGGTAACAAATAACTAAATACCGAAGTTACTGTGAATTTACCTCTGCATATGCGCATTTCGACAACTTATGTCTCATCAGTGCAGATAAAATCTAAACATTTGGAAGACCATGAGATATAATCTCATGTATAAACACCATATCTAAGAAAAATAAAGAGCATACATCTCAAACACGGGGAATTGTTTTACCAACTCCACACTGCATTAAAGGACAAACTTCTGTATTAAATATTTTTCGGAAGGATATAGAGTAAACGAACATGAGACCATAACACATATGTTAACTCCAAATGCAATAATTTTAGTGAGCTGTATGGCCATTTCGGAAATAAATTCCTCATCAGCAGCAATAGAACTCAAACATAAGAAATCTACAATTTCAGAAAAAGGTTTAAAATGCATCTAAAAGTATTTAGAAGTTTAATCATTGTACTTTCCTAGAGTTAGAATTGCTAGTATTGTTACATGTAAGTAACGACAAAATATCACGAGTTGACCACGCCACACTGAGCTTCAATTGGCATGATTTTAAAGAAATATGTATTTCTACCTGATTTGTTCTTTCATTTTCAAAGAATCATTTTAGTATTGAATTATAACATTGTGCAAGAATGTAGTGTCTACGTGATTGAAGCAAAATATTTATAATCACGTGAAAGACCAAAGAGGAATAAATGTAACAAAAAATTGAAAACAGACTCTAGTGAAATTTCAGACATGTAGGTTTATTGTTTTCACTGCCAGATTAATTTAGTGACATTATCGTATAACATCTTAGCTATATTTCAGAAAAACAAGATTAAAAATGTACTTTAATTTGCGGCACGGGGAAAGATCATGGAATGGAAAAATGTGACAGGAACAGGAAAGAATTCTGCAATACATAGAGCAGAAAGGTTTGTTACAAAGGAAGAACATGATAGTTTTACGCTATGTGTATCCCATTTATTTTCATTGCAAACAATTTTCTTTTCTGTTACAAACTGGACATCATGAAAATACTTCAAAAAGGTGTAATGACTAATCTCATTCGCGATTTCGAACCCACTTCAAACATTTGTATTTTTGCGAAACTTCATTCAAAGCAACGTATAAAAAGATATAATATGGTAAATTCAAAGACTAAATGTGTGGTATCGGGGACGTAATGCATAAGACCCCAAATAAGAAGTTTGAATGTAAAGATTCTTTGCAACTTGCAGTAATTACTTGTGTGATTTCTTAATTTTTTAAAAACTATTTGTATAGAAACAAATATAACAAAATTATTCTTATGAACTCCGTAGCCTAGTGCGAAAGGTTCTTGATCAGCAACATTCAAGTGAGTCCAACGTAAACACTGACAGTAATGTTCGAGTTTAGCAATCTGGCAGTCTGTGGTATGTTGTCTTTAAGATTTTCAAAACAATCTGTGCACTTGTATCGGAAAAGAAACCTGTTACTAATCCGTGAGGCATGAAGTGAAAATAGCTGGAGATTGTGTGACAACAAAACTCAGACGCCTGAAAGAACCATAGCTTCACAGTAGTACCATATATGGGGTAATTGGCCGTATGGTTCAGATATTTAGTTTAACCTTACAATCATTGTTGCCTATTACCTCTGTGTTGTGTGGTGTTGTCCCGCTTGGTTAACTACAAAAAGGGTGCTCTCGATTTGCAACCGTTCGTGATAAGATATGTTAGCTACCTGCCAAGAGTCGGTGGTTCTCTCCGGATACTCAGGCTTTCTCCACCAGTAAAACTGATCGCCGAGATATTTCTGAAATTATGCTAAAAGTGGCATTAAACACCATTATACGTGGTACATTCTCTGCCGAAGGAATAATGGTGTCAAGTTTTTGAAGTTCGAATGTTGCGCTATCAAAGTTTGCTTCTCATATATACAACTTTAGTATAAGTTAAATGTTTGTGAATATTTGATCTAAACTCATTCTTTACCACTGTGTCGATGCCCCTGTTGATGGACCCTTAGTCACCGATGATATCCACCAATCAAGTTGCCAGTACTACGGTGAAGGAACGAAAAGCGGTTTTATTTTGAAACTTGAAATATAAACATTTTAGAAATTTCCATAAAATTAAGGAGTATCTCCATGACTCATAGCTGTTCTCTTGGCTTATTATGACTTTTCATTTGGATCTTTTTGTTATTTGTTCCTTATCAGCTTTTACACATACTTACCTTATGGTATTCCAAATTTTTCGATTCGGTCTCCAGTAAAGACATAAGTTGTTCAAATGGACATCGGCAGAAACTAAATTTACAGTTTCTCTTTTATTTTCTTTTTTTCTCAATTTACATTTTCAAACTTACATATTTATATGTAAATGTTTGGTTTGATCTGCACTGATGAGACATAAGTTGTTGAAATGCGCATATGCAGAAAATAAATTAACAGTAACTTCGGTATTTTGTTATTTATTTCCACTGGGCCGATGACACTGCAGGTGGACTGCTAGTCCCCGAGGGTATTCACCAACCCAGTAGCCAGTACTTTTGTGCTGGTCCAAAACCAGATTTAATTTTAAAACTTGCAATATCTAAATTTATGAAAATTTTGTTAAAACATAAGGAGTATCTCCCTCATGCATACTTTGTCCTTACCTGAATTTTGGCTTTTCTTTTTGGATCCTTTTTGGTTATTTGTGCTCCATCGACTTTTTTACACGTTTTTCGCTTAATGAACTTCCAAATGTTTGGTTTGATCTGCACTGATGAAACATAAATTGTCGAAATGCGCATATACAGAAAATAAATTTGAAGGCCAAATCAATGCGCAACAAAGTACGTATCAATGAGCAACAAAGTACGTATCAATGAGTACGTATCAATGAGCAACAAAGTACGTATCAATGAGCAACAAAGTACGTATCTAGTCATTTATATACACACATTTACATTCAACTGTCTTTTCTAAATAATTTCTTTCATTAGTAGAATTTCAGATGATCATTGTACTTTCCAAGAGTTGAAATAGCGAGTAATTAAATAATTACATCTACGTCCGACAAAATATCACGAGTTGACCAAGTCACAATGAGCTTCAGTTGACGTGATTTTAAACAAATATGTATTTTTTTTTGTATTTATTTCTCATTTTCAGAAAATCATTTAAATGTTGTGCTTACGTGACTAAGCTAAATATTTATAATCAAATGAGAGACCAAGGAGCAATAAAGTAATGAACAATTGAAAACAGACTCCGTTGAAATTTCAGAGATCTAGGTTTATTGTTTCACTGAAAGATACAATTTATTGACGGTTATTGTATTACATCTAAGCTATATTTCAGCAAAACAAGATTAATAAATGTACTTTTATTTGCGGCACGGAGAAAAATCGTGGAATGGAAAATTGTGACTCCTAGTTACCGAGGGTAAGTAGCCAGTGTTATGGTGCTTGAATGAAAAATATTGAGATACACTGTATCAACATTAAAGAAAATTTGGATAAAACTAGAAGTGTGTTTTTGATTCAAAAACAAATGTCTCCCCCACCCCAATCCAAGTACGTAATGTTCTTTCAGTGATAAAACACAAGTTAGTTTTATGTTGCCCCCAGGTGGCCATTCATTCCAGCTAGACAATATGCACAACTAAAGCACGATGGTCAACAATCCTGTGAAGTTAAGTTGAAATCCCTTGAAAGATGTGGCAGAATTAGCGTCCACAAACTTGATTAAGCAAACTTCTAAGTCAAAAAGGGCATAACTCCCCCCAAAATTGGCCTATTAATCCGGCGTGACAATATGCACAACTATGCATAATGGTCAACAATCCTGTGAAGTTTGGTTGAAATCAGATGCAAGATGTAGGAGAATTGGTGTCCACAAACTAAATTTTGCAAAATTCTATGTCAAAAAGGGGCATAACTCCAACAAAAATTAGCCGATCAATCTGGCGAGACGATATGCACAACTACCCATAATGGTCAACAATCCTGTGAAGTTTGGTTGAAATCCGATAAAAGGTGTAGGAGAATTGGCGTCCACAAACTAAATTTTGCAAAATTCTAAGTCAAAAAGGGGCATAACTCCAACAAAAATTAGTCGATCAATCTGGCGAGACGATATGTACAACTAGGCATGATGGTCAACAATCCTGTGAAGTTGGTTAAAATCTGATGGAAGCTGTAGGAGAATTGGCGTCCACAAACTTTGTGACGGACGGACGGACGACGGACGGAAAAGACAAAAACAATATGTCTCCCCTTGAGAAGGGGGAGACATAATTATGAAGTATCGCCATCATGTTAAACCTTAGCCGTAGCTGATTATTGCTTTTCATTTGGATCGTTTGGTTATTCGTTCTTTATCAGCTTTCATTCAAAATGTTTCGATTTGACACAGAGTTATGGCTCTTGCGCCGAATAGACATAAGTTGTCAAAATGGCTATTTGCAGAAAAGAAATTTACTTCGGTATTTTGCTGTTTCTTTATTTACGTTTAATAAACTCACATATTTATATGGCAATGAAGATCAAATGAATGAGTTTCATTTGCAGCCATTTATATACGCCCATTTACATTTAACTGCCTTTATTGAACGATTTCTTTCATTTATTTTAGATGGTTAATCATTGTACCTTTCAAGAGTTTAAGTTTCGAGTATCGTTACTACTATTTCTGACAAAATATTACGAGTTGACCATGCCGCACTGAGCTTCAGATGACGAAATTTTATAGAAATGTGTATTCGATAACATGTTTTGATAATGTCATTTCTCATTGTCAAATTATCATTATAATATTGACAGATTACCCGTCCCGAGATATCCGTGTGCTTTCGTGACTGAAACAGAATGTAAGTTGTACAAAGACTGAAGCAAATCTTTATAATCACGTGAGAGACCTTTGACGAATAAACAATCATATTACAGCAGTACAACAGTAAAAATGTACTTTAACAAGTGGCACGGGAAAAATTGTGTAGTGGACAATTGGGATTGAAATTAGAAAGAAATCTGCAACCCACAGACCGCTCCCTACTGAAAGCTTCGTTACAAAGGAAGGGGATGACAGTTTCACTCTATGTGCATCCCATTTGTACAAATTGTGCAATTCTCATTGAAGATCTATTATGTTCTGTTACAATCGAGAATCCGTGAAAAAAAATAACTGTTCACAAAGAGGATAACTCTATTGTGAAATTAATCAAAATCAGAGGTACTTTGAAAGACATTCAGTTATTCCTCTTACTTTTGTCACTGACTATATTTTGTTTTGGCTTTTGCGTTCTGTTTTATCAATTGCCTTCTTTAATTAGTTTGCGTTAGACTGTCTTTAAAGCTGTTTCTGTTTTAATAAGAGTTGCATAAATATTTTATATCATGAACATGTGCATTTTTATACGCCCGTCGAAAGACGGGCGTATTATGGTATACCATCCGTCCGTCCGTCTGTCCGTCCGTTAACTTTTTGGTTTCCGGAGTTTTTTCTGTAACCGCTTGACATATTGATTTCATATTTAATATATGAGTTAATCTAGGTGAAATACAGATCAAGTTAGAATTTGGTTCCGGTCGGTTGATTTTGTACAGAGTTATGGCCCTTGGACTTAGTGAAATTTTGAAAAATAAGGTTTCCGGACTTTTTTTTCTGTAACCGCTTGACATATTGATTTCATATTTGGTATATGAGTATATCTAGGTGAGATACAGATCAAGTTCGAATTTGGTTCTGGTTGGTTAACTTTGTACAGAGTCATGGCCCTTGGACTTTGTAAATTTTTTGAAAAACATCAGTTTCTCCACCTTTTCTTTACAATGTGTGAATATATAGTATATGCTTGTATGTTTATAAATTATGGAATACGTTTAAATTTGGTTCCTGTTTAATGATTTTTGTGGACAGTTATGGCCCCTGGACTTAATATTTTTTTTGAAAATTCCTTTTTTTGCACCTTTCTATGTATTAACTTTACAGGTACTAAGTTGATATTTGTTATGGCCCTTGGACTTCGTGAAATTTTGATATATATAGGTTTCCGGAGTTTTTTTCTGTAACCGCTTGACATATTGATTTCATATTTGGTATATGAGTATATCTAGGTGAGATACAGATCAAGTTGGTTCTGGTTGGTTGACTTTGTACAGAGTTATGGCCCTTGGACTTTGTAAATTTTTGAAAAACATCAGTTTCTCCACCTTTTCTTTACAATGTGTGAATATGTTGATTTGATATATAGTATATGCTTGTATGTTTATAAATTATGAAATACGTTTAAATTTGGTTCCTGTTTAATGATTTTTGTGGACAGTTATGGCCCCTGGACTTAATATTGTTTTGAAAATTCTTTTTTCTGCACCTTTCTATGTATTAACTTTACAGGTACTAAGTTGATATTTATTAAATGGTTACATCTTGGTAAGGCACTTATTCTGTTGATTTTTTTTCAATCAAAGTTTTGTTGTGGTCCAACAATGCCATAAAGTTCGAGTTGACAGTGGACGGGTGTATCATGCGCTCTTGGCGCAGCAGTTTATTGACATTTTTACAAAACCACAATCTTTTTAACAAAAAATAAATGTAAATTGCATTTATATTTCATTAGGGTATAGCAGTAATCGTAGTCATTGCTGGCTTGTGTAAGCAAAAATATAAATCTAATGTCTCCGTACTGTAATGCGAAAGAATCCGGAAAAACCGCTTCGGACACTTAAGTAAACGCTCACTGGAATGTTCGTGTCTAGCTTTGACACTTAAAATGTTTTAACATTTATAATGAGTGTACATGTGCGGAATAAGACTGTACATTTTCAACAAAAGAAGTGTTCTTGATTGAATCTGTGACGCTTTTTCCGCAGGTGAAGGCGACGAGGCTTTAACCTGTGTAGGAGTGTGGAAAAGGATGACTTCCATATTCAATTAAGAACACCTTTTTGTTTAAAATGTACTGTATTTAACTGGTGAAAGGTAATACACGAATATCAATTTATGTTTCCCCATGCTGATTGTCTTGTCGTTTTAAGTATTTAAAATTACAACAAAGTGCGTCTCTGTGGAGTATTGGTGTTCACAACCCATTGGTAATGAATGCAGGCTGTGATGCATCTGAGTTCGAATCCACCTCAAACTTAAATGTTAACGGGGAAAATGGTAAAGAATATTATTTTCGTCTTGAATCATGAGCATAACCACTGATCTGATCAACAAAAAGGAAATTTTGCACAGTTACCATAATGACCATTTTCTGAAATTTTCAACTTTTTAAAATTTCTCATCTTTGAAATTCGCAAAATATTTAAAAAAAGCCGCCATTTTGAAATTTCCACCGAGTTGTTCACCCCGACTTTGATTCACAAAGAATTTTTTATAAATTGTAAAAGGAACAGGCATTCACATTCGGGTACTTTTCATTCCCACTTTTGTTTAGAATATTTTCAAATTTGAAGGGTATGGTACAAAGACTTAAGAATTTTATTTCGAGCATCATGACAGTAATTATGGACGAGAAGACTTCATTGCATCAATTTCTGCTTGTGATTTTTTTGTTTTCAAACTTGGTAAATTTATGGGGTAAATATGCAATTTTAGAGTTTACTTTTCTTTCCGAGGGAAGAATGATCCATATGCTTTTCACAAGTGTCTAACCCGATAATCTTGAGAATATAAAACACGATTTTTCCTGAGTGGTTGGCCAGTGTATAATTTTGTGAAAGTAAAACTGAGTAAAAAGGTAAAAAGGTAAAATATATTTAGGTTGAAAATCAAAAAGTTAAGATTGTGTTCAAAAATTTCATATAATTTAAAAACATATTGATTTTTTACCCTAAAATATATCATCATAATAAAAACTTATTTTGATCTCGTCAACCAAGGATAACCCATGAGTGGTAAAGCTTAACGCGTTATTTAATAAAGGGCTACGCCGAGCGCAGCATGATACGACCGCAGCATGTCGAATGCTGAAATTTGAACAAGTGTAATTCAAAATGAATGAGGACACAGTAAAGAGCTTGATACAGTAATTAAATGGACAAAGTAAAGAGCTTGATACAGTAATTAAATGGACACAATAAAGAGCTTGAATCAGTTGCAATTTTGGCCCCTTTGGCCCCTTTAGCTCGGAAACGGGGAAAGCTATGCCAAATTTGTTGAAAGCTTATATCAAGAAGAATCCCAAGAAAAAAATCTGATCGAAATCCGATGAATAATAAGGCTTTCAAATATTTCGAAAAATTACAATTTTGGCCCCTTTGACCCTTGTAGCTCGAAAACAGTAAGAGCTACGCAAAATCCACTGACATACTACTGACAGCTTACATCAAGAGGAATTCAAAGAAAAAAATCCTATTGAAATCCAATGAAAAATAAAGATTTCACATATTTCGAAAATTTGCAATTTTGGCCCCTTTGACCACTTGTAGCTCGGAAAACGGTAAGAGCTACGCAAAATCCGTTGACATACAACTGAAAGCTTATATCAAGAGGAATTCAAAGAAAAAAATCCCATCGAAATCCGATGAAAAATTGAAAATATTTTAGAAATACAAATACAGCGAATTGTTTTATATGGACTCAGTAGCCTAGTGCGAAAGGTTCTTGATAATCAACATTCGATAGATTCCAAAGTAAAGTCTCGCTGAAATGAACGAGTGTAGCAATCTGGCAAAATTAAATATCTAAAATGGTATGTTCCAAAAGAACATGTGCACTTATGCGAAAAAGTGGCCGGTAACTAATCTGGGAGGACTGAAATAAAAACAGCTTTGCAGCAGTACTATTTGTGGTACAGTTTTTAAGGGAGGAAAATATTGTCTAGTATGGTTTGCTAGTTAAGTTTTCTGCTCATATATATAACTTATAATTTCAAATTTCTGGAAGCCACAAAACAGAAATTGCCTGCAGTCTTCATTTTTGTCATTCTACATGCTTTTACACATATTTGTTTTATGCTCTTTCAAATGTTTTGAGTCAATTTGCACTGAAGAGACATTAATTGTCGAAATGCGCAACTGCAAAAACTTATTTTACAGTATCTCATACCTGACAACTACTAGTATCCCTATTTACCGGTGCTTTCCCTCATAAGACCAATAATTTGAAATTTTCAAAAAGCAATAATTTCTTCCTAATTTGACAAATGTAATGTCATTTAATAGTAATGTCAATTAAGATGCTGTTGTTATTAGAAAAGTGGATTTGAAGACCCTTTATACCTTATAGGTTTTATGGGATGCTGGAGATGTCTCACGTAAACATTTTTTTAAAAGTTGACAGGTGTGGCATTTTCGGTATTTTGTAATTAATCACCACTTGAACAATGTCCCTGCTAGTGGACGAGTCCCCGAGGGTATTCACCTTTTGACTAGTCAGTACTTTGGTGCCGTGGAATGAAAATCGTTTTTATCAAGAAACTTGCAGTATCAAAATTTTTTAATAGAATAAAGCAGTAGATGAATTGTTCATAGCTCTACTAGCTAATTTTTGTTTTTCATTTTGATTCTTCTTGGTTATTTGTTTTCTACCAGCTTTTACAAATATTTGGGTTATGGTATTTGCACTAAAGAGATATAAATTGTTAATCTTGTCATCTACAGAATCTAAATTAACAGTTACTTCGTTGTTTTTTTTTTTCTCTCATTATTTACGTTTTACAAACTCCCATGGGCGTTTTCACATATTTGGCTGTAGAATATTTATTATTTATCAGATTTCGATGTGTTCTATGAAGGTCAATTGAAGGAGTCAGAAAGATTCATACCTAAGCCATTTATATACGCACATTTACAGGTGGGAAGTAGTTCACAAAAATTGTCTCCTCTGTAAATTTGCTTACCTGCCATCTCCTCAAATAAACAAGATGTGTGATGACACAGCCACGCGTGTTAAAAAAAAAATCAATTTTCTAATATTTGCGGTATTTCTTTTACATTTCACATACTATGTATCTTATGCTGCAACAATCGCTGTACGGAACAGATATATGAGAAATATATAAATGTCGTTGATTAATTCATAAAACATTGTTTTAAAGCCAATTCTGATCTGATGGTCAAAACTATGATAATAAAGAAAAAAATCTAGCAACCCTCAGAGAGCATGGGCGGAAACAAAATTTAGGAGTATTATTGAATATATGATCATGCATCGTATAAACCATATGAAATTGATTTCTGCATATGGCCTTTTTCAGGATCCACTTTTTTCAAGTTTTTAGGTAGGGAGAAAATGGACTTTTCATTGTATTTTTAGCTCGAGAGTGATTTGTACTCACTGTGAAATAAATATATGGGGCAATCAAAGGGGAATGAATTACTTTTAAGTATTTTCACTTCGCTAATTTCAAGATTTTCGGACACGTGTTAATTAGTATTTGAGGTGTAATCTAAGGGTGGTTACTATTTGGTATTCTTTTCGAGAGATTTGTTGACAGTTTCCTATTTATACAAAGTTGATTCCCGAAAGATACCTCAGAAAGAATGCAAAGGAGATAAAAATTCGATCGTTTCTAGAGAAACGCTACTAAGGGCGGATATAAAAATTTGCACACGGATTAACAGGGTTATTGGCAATCCGTATACAAATTTTTGGTTAAAATCTAAAGATGGCCTTTTTGGGGATCCACTTTGAAAGACAGCGCGTGAAAGACAGACACTAACTTGACTTTTTATGCCAATTTGTGCATCGTATATGCATCTTTGCGTTCACTGCGGCAATATACGTTGTTTTTATATAAATTCAAAATAAAGGAATGAAAAATATAAGTATCTTTTTAATTGGAAATACTTCTTATAATTATGCATCTATGGTAAACAGTCCAAAAAGTAACATTTCTACCTCATTTAAACAAGAGCTCAATTTCTATTGTTCTTTTTCAACCACTTCTCCGCCTGTTTACATGTAACCGTTTTTAATGAATCATTCCTTCCATTTTAGATCTTTCAATAAAGTTAGAATCAAGATAATCGTTACAACCATGAGGCTTGAGTCGACGTGCTTTAAAAGAAATATCTTTTCGATAAGACATTCTTCTATTCCTTTTGATGAAGAATACTGTCATTTCTCATTGTCAAAGCATTATTTTGATATTGACAGATAAATTGTGCAAGAGTGGCAAGAGTGTTGTACTTCCTTGACTAAAACAGAATATAAACTTACACAAAAACACTGAAGCAAAATTATTCCGTGGGCTGGAAACACTTTCCGTGCACCCCCCCCCCCCCCCTCCCGA
>MJUU01045083.1:401667-445973 GCA_002080025.1 Modiolus philippinarum
ATATTTGTTTACTAAAAAATAATATTAGGCAAAAGAAAGACAAAACTTATTCAAAAACGAAATTATTCAAAGGTCCCTGTATTTGGTATATTTGAAAATAAAATTTTGGTCATTTAAGATATGTTAACATTGTCTTAACCTGTTTTATATTGAAGAAAATAGATTAAAAAGCTAAAAACAATTTTCAGAATCTTGAATTGAGATGCACTTCGGGTTCTCTAGACCATCAACTTACGCAATTTCAATGAAAATATCAGTTTTTTCGTCAATATTTCATTGGGGTAGTGGTACGTTTAATTGCGCTATGGAATGTATTGGGCATAGAAATCTTAAAAAAAACTTGGGTTCTTTGTGAAGTTCTTTGTGAAGCTTATATAAGCAATCATTTGATACCTCGTTTTTATAACTTGAAGGCATTTTGTCAACATTTTGAAGGAACAGAAAAAAACTGGAACGAAAAACGAAATTTTCCAAAATTTCGGTAGGTGTGTCTAAAAATGGGCCAAATTCCACAAGTGCGTGCAGGTTATGCTCGTGTTAACATGTTTTATTTTGAAAAGGGGATGTATGCGGACTTAAAATGGGATGGGGTGCGGAAGTGGGGGGGGGGGGGGGGGGTGCACGGGTGGTTATTCCAGCCCATGGACAAATTCTTAAGATCACACGAGAGACATTAATCGAGTAATTGTTAAGAAAAAACATAGAAACCAGACTTCGTTCATCTTCAGACATCTTATTTATTGTTTCAATGTTAAATTAATTTATTGAGAGTTATTATATTCTGAGTGTATACATTCTTTCTAGCTATCTACGAACATCAACCAAAAGATGTAATGATAATCCCTTTGGTTATAATTGTATGGTGTGAAACGAGTTAGTTTCGAATCTATTTCAAACTAATCTGTGTTTTTGAGAAATAAGGTATACAAAGATATTTTAGAGAGAGAAAATACTATATGTTACACCGCCATTAAGAAGTGTGAGAGTATAGATTCTTCCAAACTCTCTCTCTCTCTCTCTCTCTCTCTCTCTTATTTACTTGTCTGATAGATTAGACTATTTAAAACTATTCAATTATTTTCTACGAGCTCCGTAGCCTAGTGCGAAAGGTTCTTGATAGAGAAATATACTTCGGACAATCTGTAAACGAGGAATGTTGTCAAGTTTTAGAGTTCGAATGTTTTCCTATTAAAGTTTTGCTGAACTTTAATCTTGGTGAATATCTTGTCTTAACTCACATTTCAGAGAGTCCAAAACACAAATATCATGTGATTTGCGTTTTTGCTATTTATTCTCTGTCAGCTTTTACACATTTTTGGTTTATGGACTTCCTAATGTTTTTGACTTGATCTGTGTACCGAAGAGAATTACTTGTCGAAATGGTCATCTGAAAAAAAAAAGAATTAGTGTAACTTCGGTGTTTGTTATTTACTACTGGGGCGATGCCTCTGTTGATTGAACCCGATGGATTTCACCAACAGAGTAGCCAGTGCTGGAACGAAAACCTGTTTTATCTTGAAACTTGCAATATAAATATTTTAGAAATTTGAATTTCTCCCTCTTGCATAGCTCTGCCCTTAGGGACCGAGCATTTAACCTGAATGGGGGGGGGTTTGGTTTTTTTCAGGACAGAACAATTTATTTTTTTTTTCACGTGTATCAACAAAATATTTTTTTTTTCAAAATTAACATTATTTTTTGGGGCAGAAAGACTCCGTCAGAAAATTTTTTTTTCATCATTTTGGCAGCCAAAATATTTTTTTCACATAAAATCGGCTCCAGATTATTTTTTTTTTTGAAAAAAACCATAGCCCCCCCTTTCAAGTTAATGAAAAAAATAAATACATTGTTTCGGGCGAATCTGTCCAGAAAAAAAAACCATAACCCCCCCTCCCCCTTCAGGTTAACTGGTCGGTCCCTTACTAACTTACATGTTTACGTGGCTAAAGAGTCACCAAGTTGTATACCTAGCCATTTATTTTGCGCACATTAACATTTTAACTTTCTTTCCTTTGTCATTTCTTTCGTTACAAGTATCTAAGATGGTTAATCATTGTACTCTACTCGAGTTAAAATTTCGAGTATTCCGACATAATATCACGAGTTCACCATGCCACAATGGGTTTCAGTTGACGTGATTTAAAAGAAATATGTATTTGATAAGACATGCTTCTACTTGTTTTGATTTCTCATTTTCAAGGAATCATTTTACTATTGAAAGATAACCTTGTTCAAGAATGTTTTGCTTACGTGACTTTAACTGAATATAAGCTGTACAAAAACTAAAGCAAACTATTTATAATGACGTGAGAGACAGAAGACAAATAAGTATGAATAAAAAAAACATAAAAACAGACTCCATTGAAATTTCAGATATCTAGGTTTATTGTTTTACTGTTTTATAGACAGTTATTGTATAATATCTTTTTACCGATATGTCAGCAAAATAAGAATAAAAATGTACTTTAGTTTTGTAGCACGGGGAAAGATCGTGGAATGGAAACTGGAAAGATATCTGCAATCCCGGGTGGTCACTTGGTATATTTTCTGGTAGGAATGTGCCAAATTGATCTCGGATTATATACTCATGTACTGAAAATATACCCTAAATTTATATAACGACCTGAAACTTACATTATTGAACATGAGTTTTAAAACATCAAAGCAACAAAGCATAATATACATGTATTACTTCTAAAGAAAAGTTAATAAAATTTTGCCCTTTTTACCCGTTTTTGTTTCTTTTATACTAAAATTTACATATATAATTTTTTTCTATATGAGAATTTATATACAATTGGTTAAAAAAATACTCAAATTTATAAATTTCACGCAAAAAACTATACCCGAGTTTTTGGCACATCCCCGTACACCAAAGAAAAGGAAGTTACCCCCCTCCCCCCCGGGTCTGCAATCCACTGACCACTCACTGACATGTTGTTACAACGGAAGACCATGACAGTTTCACGCCACGTGCATTCCATTTGTAAAAATAGTGCACTTCTCATTACAAATCTTTTTTTCTTCTCTGTTACAAACTGGCGTTCACGAAAACATAACGAGGAGGAGACAGTAAAGATATTTATATAAACTTATTTCAATATCAATTATTAATGCAGGTATCTTGACGATATCCCAACCCCTATAAAAAAATCTCGGAAAATTTAACCTTCATTCTCTTTCTAATAAAGGATATAGATTTAGACTTTCAAAAGGGTCAAAATTGCTAGTACTGTTACAACCATTTTGGAAAAATATCACATGAATTGACCATGTCACACATGGCTTCAGTTAACGTAGTTTGAAAGACATATGGTTTCATAAGAAATGCTTCTTCTCGTTTTGGTAATGAATAATGACATTTCTCATTGTTAAGATTTCTTCCAATGTTGACCGATGACATTGTTTTCAAGAATGCTTTGCTTACGTGAATAAAACAGAACTAAAGAAGCAAAGTATTTATAGCCACGTGAGATACGTTAGTCGAATGACCTTTCAGACATCTAGAATTATTGTTTCACTGCTAGATTAACTTATTGACAGTTTTTATAACATCATCTCGGTTATTTGTCAGCGAAACAAGTGTAAAATGCACTTATATGTGTGACCCTGGCAAAGATTGTGGAACGGAAAATTGTGACTAAACTGGACAGAAAAGTTATTGAGAACAAACAGTAATTAAATCAAGAAAAGTGCAAACAAAAGAACGAACAATAAACATTGGCAACTTCACAAGGACACCACATGAGTACAGGACAAAAAAATGAAGACAAACATACAGATGAACAACACGGACCCAATAAAAACCATGGGCGAGATCAGATGTACCTTTAGAGTAAGCATCTCCTGCTTCCTATAAGACACTCGTCGTGTTGAACATGTCAACTCCGGTAGAGGAAAAACAAACTTTAGTTATAAAGGGAAAGATCTGCAACCCACATACCACTCACTAAAAGGTTTGTTACAAAGAAAGAACATGACAATTTCACACCATGTTCATCCCATTTGTACAAATTGTAGATCTTTTTTTTTCGTTTCTGTCACAAACCGGACTTCATGAAATCACTACAAAATGGAGGCATTAAAGACATTGATTAACTCATCTCAATTGTAATGAAAACAGCAGGTATCTTTAGGTTATCCTTACCTTGAGCAATTCCTAATTTTTAAATTTTGTTGACATAATTTATCTTCAAGAACTGATGATAGATTAAGCTAACAGCTAAATATTGCTCTTTTCTTGACTTAATTATCATCAATTAGTCACTTAACTTTATGATAAGGAGCTTGATTTCACTACAATTTAGTTCCCTTTTCATATCTCACTGAATACCAAAATAGCGCTTCTCTAGCCGAATGCATAAATTTGTATGAATGGCGGCGCATAAGTTCATTTATAATTATTTTACTATTTTTTTTTTAAATGTGAGAAAATCAAGTACTTGGATAGTTTTCCTGCGGAAGAAATATAACAGTATTATAACAGTATTTGTAACTTAAAAAAGAAAAGACAGCAGGGAACGTTTACACTTTGGAAGTAAGTTTCTTCGACTTCTTTTGAATTATGCACAGTGACTTCGGTATTTTGTTATTTATTTACCTCTCAAATTATAAACACAACGTCAGTTCTATTTCAAGTTTCAAATTCTATTATGCTTGTTTAAACCGGAACGAGTTGTGTCTATGATTTCAGAGGTAAACAATTTGAGAGAATCTGAAGACACTGCTTCGGTTTGTATTTTGGAAATTCATGTTAAAATGAAAATGGAATGAGCATATGCAACATAAATAAATTATAATTAGAGTTACGCTTACCCTGTAGAAGCGTCCTGTCTCACTCTTATGAGATGTCAATCTAATTTCTCATAGTTGCCATCATCGACGGGATAAGGTCCAATGACCTGAAAATTTTACACGTATACTGGCCTCTCACTGATACTGCTGATGTCTGCTGAAATACACGACGACTCTTTACCAACCTAATTAACATAAGATCTACCAATGGTTCTTTACAGTCACTGCCTGGTAGATCTAACAACATCCCATTTTACCTTCAGTTCTATGACCTTTGACATAAACCAATCAGAATCCAGTCTACATGATTTTGAAGACATTAAACTTTATGATAAAATCCGAGATATTTCGAATGAATTGTCGAAACAGAAAGTAAAATTAGGTGTTGTTAGATCTTCCATGTAGTGACTGTAGGGAATAATTGGAAATCTAAGCTTAATTGGCTTTTACTAGAGTTATGTGTTTGAATTATTTTCCATAGTTCGACAATCTTTTACCTGTTACCATGTAGACTACGTTCCTTGAGCTAGCAGGCAGTTTAGCGGCGAGCACTCTGTGACACATCTCTGTAATTTACTCTTATTCTCTTATTCTTTCCTTCTCAAAAATGTAGTTCTACCTGTACTGGGTGTTATTTGTATGTTATTTATAATGTATGGAAACAGGAAAGAGAAAGCGGAGGTTTGGGTACACAGAAACTGGTTTAACGGCTGCATTTCATTTGCGCACTTTTTGAGATTAGGTGCCATTTTGGCACGCTATAGTCACAAAAATGCGGTATACTTAGTATTTCGACCTAAATCTAGGGGTTTTCGTGCCAAATGCCAGGTATACCGCACGCAAACCAGGGGTTTCCGATCGGTATACATATTATTTCGCCGAAAACCCGGGTTTCCGATCGAAATTGAAAGGAAACTAGGGTTTTCGACGAAAAATCCCTAGTTTCCGATCGGTATCGGAAATACGAATTTAAACCGTAAACGCTATTCATAGTTTAAGCCAATGAGAACGAGAAACGGAAATCGCTATTTGATATTTAACGTCCGTCCAATCAGAAACGGAAACCGGTATTCAGAGTTTAATCTGTTTATCGCTTATAATTCTCTCTTTTTTAATCAACTTTCGTATCCATTTTATTTGCGCATTTGTTAATATTTCATTTGTGCACAAATTTTCTTTCATTTGCACATATTTATTTTGTTTGCACCCTTTTAAATTAAATGTCTATAAAATTTCATCTCGTGATAATTTTAGGAAGATTCAGTAACTTTAAATGAGTGCGGAGTACAAAAATGAACTCTATAATATCGGAACATTGCTTTGGTTTAACTTTTCGGTTAGGTTGATGCCTGTTTTGCTATAATGTTAATGGCACAAACACATAATGATACAAATGTACAGTTGGCAGACTAAGTTGCTATTTTCAACCAGATTTTCACCGACCTTATGGAAAATACTCCTTTACGTGGAAACACTTGGAACAACGCTAGAATCACGTACATCAACCAATGGACCAAATGCATTTTGCATGCAAATTTCAATGAACAGTTCTACACAGCACATATCTTTTTTAAGACATTATATTCTGTTACAGCTCCTTTAGTGTTTTAAGCTTAACCTTTACATGATAGATTTTATTAATGAACTTTTGCCTTATGAATAAAACATCGAACTGTATTTATCCTACTCAAAGCTCTAACTCGACTCTACCATTGGAAAGTAGGACTAATGTTCAGCGTACACAGGAAGCAAAGTTCACCTGAAAACAAATCAAAGAAATGCTCTAAAATGAAATAACAAAATGTGCGCAAATGAAATTAAAAAATGTGCAAAAAATGATATACAAAAGAGCGCAAATGAAATGCACCGAGTTTAACCCTACTGCTAGCTTTTTCTAGTGCCGGCAGGCCAACAACAGCACTAAAATGAGGAAGATATCTAACGTCCAAGGTAAGGGACAAACAGAGGACCAGTGGGGAAAATGATTAAGGGATACACCATTCCTCTGCGGAACTTGTATGCTTATGTAAGATTGGCAAGCAAGTTTAAAACATCGCAAACTTCTCTGTTTGGAATGATCAATTGTGTAAATTCAGATATTGCATATAGCTTATTTCGGCAACTGATGCAGAATGCAAACATTTGAATTAAGCAAAGGATAATATGAAAAGTAAAATTGTAATTGGTCCATACCGTTACTGCTCTATTTTTGTGGCGTTCTTGTTCATTTCTTTTATCTTTTTCATGTTGCCTTTATTTGAGTAACATTTGAATTGCCGTGATTTTGAATGTTTTTTTATTGAAGATTTTCCCTTTTCTCATTTTTGCTTCGATATTCGTTTGAACATGAATGCTACAGAAGGAATAAATATTAATAAATGCCATTGAGTATGAGCAAGTGATTGTACCATTGTGCACCTTTGTTTTTTTTTTGAAGATATAACTATACGGGAAGACACGTTGAACTTCAACATTAATAGACAGTATATCTCGTTACTAGTGCAAGTAAAATCCCAGATGGATAGACGCTAGCGATACTTTGTCGAGACCTTTAGATTTATACCTATAAGGGGAATCACTGATTAAGTTTGTACGGGAGTTGATGAGGTTTATTGACTTTTTTAAAAAAATTTCTTTGAATATTCAGGAAAAATTGCCCTTTTCGTGATCCTTATTTTGTTTTCTCTTCAGATATTGTTGTCCTGTTACATCGATTTGCCTGACTGTTGATGGATGCATCATGCATTCGTAGTGCATCTATTTAGTTCTGTTGTGGTAAAAAAAAGATATTTGTAGTGTTAACCGATTCTAACATTTATTTATGCGTAAACCTTGTCTGTCAGGTATATTATGTTTCTCAGTTAGGAACGCTTCATCATGACTTCAAGATGAAGAAAAAAATTAATGTGGTGTTCAACTGATTGTTTTCTGTTCTACCAAATCTACAATTTTGTTGTTTTGTCTCACGAATATAAATTATTCAAATATTCCTTTTTTCACAAATGTCTTCTATTTATGTGTAATAGTAACACGTTGACAAGGAAAATCTCTAAGAGTATAACTTCCCATAATATTTAATCATCCAATGAATAGAAAATATATATAACATGAAAGAGAGGTTCTAACTATCACTTTGCACACGAGTAAAATTTTATTTACTGTTATATCAATCTACACCGAATAAATACTACCAGTTACAAGAGGAAGTAAAAACAACATTGAACAAGTAAACTGAATAGCAATAAATACATAAAAGAAAAATATGTCAAGTGCAATTCCAGTGGTCCTCCAATCTATTTTCTCCATAGGACTCAAAGTAATTGTTTCTATAGGATTCGAAAATTCCGTTTCAATTGGCTGAAGGATATCGGGATCTGGTTTAATTTGCTTTGGACAGCACCAGCGCCATGTGAGAGTAGCAACGAAACATCTAACAGCAACAGGAACAGTCGACCGCGGATCTTTATTGTAAATCCTCATCAGGAAGATGTTTATTATTACGGTAAACGAACATAGGTATAGCATGCTCGATATGTAGTATGAAATGAATGGCATGGGATTCGATGTTTTTGGTAGTACCCTTTGAACCATGTCCATGTAAAACGCAAATCCTAATAATATGGTCATGAGGAAGGTCATTCTTTCACCAGAATCAACGGGTATTTTTGTCGCAAAGGTAGCAAACATACTCAGTAAGGTAACTGGAATAATCATGCTAATAAAAAACCACAGATTTTTACGCTTAAGTTTCATTTTGCATTTCAAATAAGATATGTCATTCACTGAATAATTGCTTACGGTTTCGGCTTCTAAAGTCCATTCTTCGTTTGGTTCATAAATCGCAGTATTGAGAGTTTGGTCTTCTGTATATAAATACACTTCTGATGCATTATACCCCCATGTTGTAAACACAATTTCACATTCTTGTGTGTCAAACGGAAAATATTTTACGTTCACGGCACATGGAATATCGGTCACAAGTGTGGTTATCCATTCCACTGTTGAAGATTCGAAAAATGGCACTGGCAAAATTCGGACTTTGTGGGTTGGGTCACTTATCATCTTGAACTCCTTCACAGAATTGTAAACGGTAATTGTCGGAAGCCAGCTATAATCCTCTGGTAGAAACATCTCTGTTATCGTACTATGATCCGAGGACACCATAGTTTCTCCAACATTATTATCACTCCAAGTCAAAGATATTTTGCCCGTTAATGACAATATTCCCGTTTCCATTGAAAACCCCGTGATGTGTTTTGGCTGAAAACTTAGAAGCACTCCAACAACACAAAATTCAAAGTGGCAAGGGAATATTCTCCTACCGTAAGGATCTTCTGTGCCACCATAGTATATCTTCCAAAGCAAGTTTTTAAGTTCCGACAATTCCTTTGAAAATACTATACCGTGCTGTAAAATTATTCCAAAAATTATTAAAAATTTTAAATCCATTTTCAGATGAACATGAAAAAACAATGCTAACTGTAATGTCAATAATGAAATAGAAAACTAGTCATGTGGATATTGCAAGGTTTTCAACTGATTTGTTTTGATCAGTGACCCTTAATAATAACCGGGTAAGTTTTCATATCATATGTGAATGTTTTGCTTTTTTTTTTTGTTTTCCATTAAATGTAATGACATTCAGTATTAAATTCGTCTAATCTGTACTAGAATACAGACTTTCAATATATTTTCATTTGTAAAATCATTCATTTCCAATATTTTCTTTTTTGCACGTTCATGTGGATCTGAATTTTGTTGTTGTTTTTTTCCACAAAAAATTTAAAATCTCAGGTTGAGATCTCATGGACTGTTATATGAAAAAGGGCACTTTAGATTTTTGTATAGTGTATAGATTGTGAATTTTGCAGTTATATATTGGATGTTGTAATTTGCAATCTAATGATATGTCCGAAATAGAAATTGAGACCTATTGATATATTTCGATATTTCTTAATCTTTTCAGATATTTCAAACCCGAGAAACAGCTTTTGGGGCAGCACATCTATGTAGGATGTCAGCCCCGGTGGTAATAATGCCCCGCCAATGTGAGACGTCATATAATTCAATTGATTCATGCAGTTAATATTAAAAGAGAAAGTTTCAATCTTATTGAAAAAAAAGATATCAGAGAATGACCATGATGGTGCTGTAAATCCAATGCCACCAATAAATTGTAAAACTAATACAATATTAGAGAAATATTGCATGAATATTGTTAAATATTGTCCCGAGTATCGTATTATATTAAACGAGTTTGTCAGTACAATATAATTATATTATACAAAGGACAACAATCCGTAATATTCATGCAATAACTTGTTTATTGTATAGGAAAGCCAAAATTAATGTTAAAATGGGATTTTTGTTGTCAGTCTCATGCAAATTGGGACAGTGTTCCCGGGCATTCATGCAAAAGCTCTTTTATTGTATAACAAAGCAATTTTTATGGTGAACGGCGTCATGAGGTTTAAGCTATATTTGCACTTGTGAAATATGGAAATTTATAGCACGATTGCATATTTGATTGCTTTCTTAGGGAAATGTGTTGCTAAACAAAATATTTGTTTTATATCGTCCTACCAGACGTAATGCGAAGTGTTGCATTAATAAACCTATAGATTTAAACGTCAAGACTACATTTTTAAATCGCAGTTTGAAGATTTATCCCCTCCGATAACAACGACCTCCTAACCCAAGACAATAACGGATCTAACGACCAATCTAATTAAAATTAGATCTACAATTGTTCCCTATAGTCACTACCATGCAGTGACTATAGGGAACAATTTGTAGATCTAGTTTTAATTAGATTGATCTAACGACCAACTACTTTTTTCGACGACGCGTCTTGTGTAAAGCGCAAACTGTTAATAGACCAAGCAGAGCAAAAACCTTTTTTGTCTGTACGACTTTGATACAAAGATAGGACCCTCACACTAATTGATATCATAGAGAAGGCAACATATGGTTAGCTGCTTGATGCGCTGTTCCTGATTATGCTATGTAAGGCCTTTGATTTGTTTTGTTTGAATTTCAAGAAACCACATCAATTTTTCTGGTTCTATCAAATAGTTCGTATTTTAACATTGTGAAAAATATTATATTATACATGGGAAAATGAATGTGTAATAAAATAACTTGATTCTTCTGGTAGTGGCATTTTTGAAAATAATGTATGTACATTGGCTGCAAAATATATACGCATTTTTCAATATTTTTTGTATTGATACAATGACACTGTTGACTCTTAATGCAGCTGTTCAACCTTAGTGATGTATGACATCGCATTCGACCTTCGAAGACTTACACTTGGTCTTTTCTTCTCTATATTAAGCATGCATCATTATTGAGAATAACAAAGAATGAAATACTGTGATTGAATAGTGACATGGCCTCTTTCAAAACTTGATACTAGGAAGCATCTACATTGTGATATGATGACAGATTCTCATTCAAAAGCCTGTAACTAATGGGTATCTTCTCTGTGCAAAAAATTTGTACTGTGTTGAAAAAAATTCACAAAGAGCTATTTTAAAGAGCTTCCCTCATGAAAAGCTCCATACTGTTTGATATGTCTGTAAGCTTGGAACCAAGGAAATAAATTTCCTACTGAAAAGATCTGTGATGGCATGCCTTCGTGCAGAAAATTAGAACTAGGGTTTATACCCCCGTGAAAAGTTTCACACTGTGTGTTGACATTTCTTCCTGCAGAAGTTTAGGAAAAAAGAGCATCTCTCCCTTGAAAGTTTTATACTGTGTTGACATGACTTCACGCGTGAAGTTTGGAAATGAAGGGCGCTTCCCCCGTGAAAAGTTTTACAACTATGTTGGCATGACTTCGTGCAGAAGGGAACAAGGAAAAATGCCCTTCTTACAGAAGTTTGGAAAGAAGGAGCGTCTCTCCCGTGAAACGTTTTATACTGTGTTTACATGACTTCATGCAGAAGATTGGAAATAAGGAGCATCTCCCCTATAAAAAGTTTTATACTGTCTTGATATGGTTTCATGCAGAAAGGAACTAAATAGAATACCCTCCGTGAAAAGCTCCATAACATGTTTAAATGTCTTTATACAGAATTTCACTATGGAGTTATCACTCATGAAAAGTTACATACTGTCCTGACATGTCTTCATGCAGAAGCTTTGAAATATGGAGCATCTTCTCCGTGCAAATTTTATACTGTGTTGATTAATTTTTACGGAGAAGGGAATTTAAAGAAAGCGTCATACCGGTTGATATGTCTTTTATGACTGCAAAACAATTGTATTAATTTTTGAAACTTTGGAGATGGTAATGTGGTTTTTGCTTTTTCAAAGACCATAACATTTACGCCGATAAGTAAAGTAAGTGTGAACCGAACCGTCAGTCTAAAATGAATAATCCAAGTACTATGTCCTAGCTTGGAACCAAGGAGAGATCCTTGCCCGCAAAAAGGTCTGTGGTGAGATGTCCTCAAGCAGATAGAACTATTATTGTACCTTCCATAATCACGAATGAATTCTATTGGTTGATACATAGTCACATGACATGAAATAATCTGGATATTTTTCGTCTAAATTGTCTCGAGCGTTCAATAACCCTTTAATGACCGATAGATAAATCATGAAAATTACAACGCCCACCGGTGAATAATCCCAGAAAATCACAACGTCGGTGGAATAACCCTATTATTAACGGTGAATAACCCCAGAAAGTTACGACGTCAGTTGAATAACCCTATAACGTTACCATGTCCAGGAAAAGGATTTTGAAGTTTTATGATAACTTTATTTTGTTCAAAATATAAAAATTGTAATAATATTTCCAATATTTGTTCGGTATAATAAAACAATTACGGCCCATAATTTCCCGAATTGTCAACTGCACTGAAGTGAGCTCCCTCGGGAAATAACCTTAGTGCAATCGACAATTTGGGATATTCACTTCTTCCGGAGACCGTAATTGTATATTGTTAAACTCTCGTAAAAAGCTTTTTACTTTGTTGAAATGTTTTCAAGGACAGGCTTGGAACTATCATTAAAATCTCTAGCCAAAAACTTCATATTGTATCGACATGCCATCAGAAGCTTGATCCTACGGAGGGCATTACACTTACCAAAAGTTCTGTACTGTGTTGACATGTCTCTAAGAAGAAGAGAACTAGATAGAATTTCCCTCTAGAAAAGTTCCGTAATTCGCTCTCACGTTTTCATGCAAAAGCTTGGAACTAGGTAGCATCACTTAACGCTTTGCAATGAAGTGTCAAGCTGAATCTCTGAACAAATCACCCTCGTGAGGATCTTCGTGCTGTGTTGAAGTCTTGATGCCTATTAGCGTCGCAACCTAACATATTAGGAAGTCAGATCAGTGTGCCAGCAAGATATGTAACAAAGTACCAAAGTTACTGTAACTTTATTTACTGCATATGGCCATTTCGATAGCCTATGTCTGTCCAGTGCAGATGAAATCAAAATACATGTACATGTATTTGGAAGACGATGAACCACAAATATGTGAGGAAAGATCGATGACAAATTACCAAAAGGATCTAAATAGAAAGCGAAAAATATATAAGGACAGAACTATGCAAGCTGGAGATACTCCTCAGTTTTAAGCAAATTTTCTCAAGTTTCCAGATAAAATCGGTTTTTAGGTCAGCACCAAATTCCTGGCTTCTTGGTTGGTTAAATCCCTCTCTCATTTTTGGTGCAATTGTTATTTTGATTTATATCAAAATTATTTTCTTCTTCACATTAAAATCAAACTTGATCTTTTCATTTACAGTTCTAATTTTAAAGCGTAGAGTTTTTTAAATAACATCTTACTACATCGTTAATGATTGGCAAAATAATTAAATCTTCGTGTGAGTAAATTTTATTTTTATTTTTTGTAACTTTGCATGTAGAGTCTGGATGCCGTTTTCATAACGATCTTAAAATTCAGGAGCAATTATACACAATTGCATTTACTATACGTCGTGCTCTAGTAGTCAAAATATTCGAAAAGAATTAATATCTGTTTTGGTCAATTCCTTTAGTTTGAATTACACTAAGAATTTGCGGTGATTAAAGGCACAAGAAAAACTCCACATAGTATAAGTGTGGTAAAAAGAATCAATACAAAGAAAAGGTAATCAAATGTTGCAGACACTGTTTTCCAATCAATTTCATCTGATTTTCTTTTTCGTTCATATTCTTTCGTGTTTTTTGTCTTCAAGTCATCTCTTGGCAATTCGAAATCCCTAAGTTGAAGTTCGGGAGTCTTTTTCTTCGACGTTATAGCAACAGTAGTAGGATCCTTCCCGTCTATCATCGGCGCGTTAATCTCATTATTTTCAACATCATCGAAAGAAACCATCCGATTCTCATTCCTACCCGCACAGCGACATCGGAGAACTCGAACAAATATCTCGAGACAAACAGGAACTGGTTTCCGAATATCGTTGCTGTAAAGACTGAGGCTTATGATGTCTAGGAATACTGTTAAAACACTAAGTCCTACAATTGATATTATAAATAATGATAAATTTGACATGTTAACTGATGACATCGGGATGTTTGTAGAAACAATATCTAAATAAACACAAAACCACAAAAACAGTAACAAAACGTATGTCAATCTTTCACCAGATTCTGTTGGAATTAAAAACGATAACGAATTTAATAAAGCAACCACAATTACAGGCAAAACCATATTGACTAAAAAGAAACCAGCATTTCTTTTGAAAGAAATTGTATAGTTCAAGAAGGTTGCGTCGTTCTGTGTTGTAACGTTTGAAGTCGAGTTTTCAATCGTCCACTCACTGTTCTCGTTATAAAGTGAGAAATCGACTGAATCATTAACAGCCTCCAGTAACACCTCGTTTGATTTGTATCTCCATGTAGTGAACGAAATATCACATGACGGTTTATCAAACGGAAATACAGTAACGTCAAAGGTACAGAACGTTGACGCCACGACACCTATCAACCATTCACAATTTCCATCCATGTCAATACGAATACGATATGAAGAATCGCCAAGACGTGTTCGTTGTCCTATTGAATTATACACTGCTAGGTCTGGTGTCCATATTAGATCTTGTTCTACGAAACGACCGTTGAAATCAAGCCAAACCTTTTGGGAATCTGTTAAAACGACTTTCTGGTTGTTCCATTTCATGAACAGCCTTCCTGCAAAATCCATAGAACCTGTGAATGTATCTAGTTTACTTATAGATATTATTTGAAATTCAACGGATACATTTATAGCTTGTGATTGTTCAAGAACGGGTAAAATCCTTGGATCTTGAAAGGTGTTATCATCAACTGCGTCCGCAAGATATGTCCTGTATTTGTCGTGGTACTCAGTCTGAGCGTCCGATATTTGTAAACAAAAACAAAACACAAATAACTTTATCAAAAATGTTACATTCATTTTCTATGATGGCGGTTTGTAGATATATATAATAAAAAATGTTTAACGCTGTTTTAGAAACTATAAAAATGAAATCACCCGTTTCATGTCCTCTTTTGTTTTTGTTTGTAAGTATGACACAGTTGAAATTGTTTCTATTTTAGGTCAGCCTATAATCCTGAATGTATTCTATTGTTCAATCTATTCAACCAAAACAAATGGATTTTTTTAACAAAAAGAAAAGTTAGTGCCAATTTATTGATAATTATTTTTCTCTACATTATATGTAAAAGTAAACAGAGGAATATCAAAATTTTCAAAAAAGGAATTTAAAGATTTCAAAATGGAGATAAAACTTTTAATTCTTTGTTGTTCTATTTCATCAGTATTCGGTAATACATATGCTAATGTTAAAGCTTTTCTAGCCAACATTACGCAGCCTCCAAGTGAAGAAGGTAAATACGACACAGCAGTTCGTCCAAAAACAGTTCAGGGTGATCCCTTGGCAGTGATAATGAACTTTGGTATAACGGCTATAAAAGAATTCCATGAAGAGCCAGCAGTGTTAGAAGTCTATGGGTTTGTGGAACTTGAATGGAAAGATGAACTCATAGTGACACCATTAACTAATGCTGGTATCACCACCGTTAACGTTACGTTGTCACAAAACGACATCTATATGCCAATTATATTAATGAGGAATGCTGTGGAAGATCTCGTGCGTATTGGTCATACATCAACACCGGTCGTTCTTAAACCAGATGGGAATGTATATTGGAAAACAAACTTCGATATGGAAATATATTGCTCGGTAGATGCAACGTACTATCCTTTTGATGTTCATACGTGCAATTTTACATTCTTGCCGTGGCAAATAACAAGTGAAGTCATTACGCTCAATCCTGAATTTTCGAACTCAACAATAGACTTATCACAGTACGTCGAACATCCTGGATGGAAAGTCGTGACAACAAGTTCTGCGAGTAAATTAGCACTTTATTCTACTGTTGATTACACAATCAAAATTCAGAGACGTGGGACCTTTTTCACTATGTATTTTATCTTTCCTGTACTCCTGACTGGGATAATGGGTATTGCAGTTTTCATCGTTCCATTTGATCAAGCAAGAATAAGGTACATGGTAACTGGACTTTTGATCGTAGTAATAGTTATCAATTTAGTGATAGACGAGATACCGAAAACTACGTCACCAATCCCAGTTATTACATATTTTTTGAATTTTCAGCTGATGGTCTATTTAATGATGTTGTCGTGCTTGTCGGCTTTACTGCATATATATCACCGTCATGGAAAATCTAAAGTTTCCAAGTGCCTGTCATGTTTTGTTTCTCTATTGTGGTGTTATCCTTGTCGGGGAAAGACGCTGGGGGACTGGAAACCTCCGTCCGGATACGGTATTCTCAATAAACGATTCAAACTTCAAGCGGCATCTGCCTTCGTGAAGGAAGTCAAAATCAAACATAAAAGGGACGATGACGGAGATGACGATGTGGAAAAAGAAAAGAAAATTCCAAGAATAAAATGGAAGACTGTTGGATCTACTCTGGATATATTTTTCTTCTTTCTGTTCCTTGTTCTGACTTTGATAGTTTATATTATGTACATTGTTCCATGGATACAACTGGCCGAATCATAATGAACCCTCATCACGTAAACTTCATTCATTCTACATGATTATCTATTTCGTGAATTGACTTATGTTAGAGGTTGTGAATTGCACTTTTCCGTCTATTTGTCTAGCCCTCCCAGAACCGGCCATAATGGATCAGTTCTTTCATATTTTTTTTATTAGTTTAATTGATTATAATCTTCATTGAGGAGGCATAAATTGTCAAATTAGCCATCTACACCGCTCAAATTCACCACGATAATTTTAAGTTTTATATCGATATATGTATACAATTTCAAACATTTTGTTTTTTTTTTCGCGATTTCAGTTTAATTTGTTTTTAAGTTAATAAATGAAGGTAATAACAAACTTGCCGAACAGAATTGTCAAGAGCCGAAGTCCATGAGAAAAAAGACAAATCAGGTGGAAACCACCAGCAAAATTGTCGACCGCAATGGTCCTGACTTAGTACAGGCATTTCAAAAGAAATGGTGGGTTAAACTGGTTTTATGGCTAGCCAAACCTTCTCTTCCATTGCGATAATGTCCGGTAGCAACTGACAGCAATTGCCATTGAAAGGTCGTATAAAGTTAAAAGAAATGATCATCCCAGTATTAAGTAAAGAAAGAATCTTGAATAAGAATTCGGACCGAAACTTCAAATTTTCCACAAGGGACTGATATCTTTTTTAAAAATCGCATGAGACGGATTTTTTTGAAGCCTTGATTAATAAGGCGGTCACAGAGATAACTAAATTTAATGTGTATTTTGTCGACTGTCCATTATTTGCTGTTATCTGCAATAAAAAGATATAAACAGTGTAAATGTGAGCTCCTCATTTTAACTGCAATTTTGGTAAAGTATTACAGATGTAGCTAAATATGATAAAACGCAGCGAGGAGAAACCAAATGTTGATACAGCAACTTTGATATATAGTTTCTACAACGAGAAATAAGTTGATTATAAAATTTCTCACATCGAGTTAAATAAATTTTGCTAATGTTTGAAAACGAGGCTTGCCGAGTTTTTAAACATTTCAAAATTTATTTAACAAGATGTGAGAAATTTCATAATTAACGTGTTTAAGTTGTAGAAAATTTTTCTCTAATGACATAACGTACAACACCGAGGATTATGTTCCGAATAGATTTGGCGGGAAATTTCACGCGAGTTGTTCTCTCACTAGTGACGAGAAATATTTTTATCACATCGGTCAGGCGTTGGTTAAATTTGCTAGAAATTAGAGAAATAGCATTATCCATTCAACACCTACATTTCATTTGCCATTATTGTTTTAGGGAAGGCCTAAGTTTTTGTTAAAACGAACAGGTTGTAATTTGTTTAAAAAAATCACACTCTTTGGTTTCATTTCAAGGTTAACTATTGAACACAGAGTACGTGTATGAATCTGTCTTATCTTCGCTTAATACCGATTAACGACGACATCTCTTTCGTGCATAGCTCTGTCCTTTTCTTAAATTTTGATCCTATTGATTATTTGTTCTCTATCGGTTTTGACACATATTTTGATAACTCTTACAAATGTTACGATTTGATTTGCACTGACACATTAGTTGTCGAAATGGCCATATACTGAAAATATATTTACAGTAAATTCGGTTATTTATTTCATACATTCATGGCACTTGATAACCGTATTCAAAGCTTCAACATGGTTATACTGAGTAACTATGGTAAATTTCTAATTACTTATTAGTACTTTTTAAACATTTCCACTAAATTCCATAAAAGAAGTAAAAAATAGCTGATGTCCTTAAAGAGGATAAGAGTCTCATCCAGAAGGGTAAGCGTTTGCAGGAAATCACATTGAATTGTTTGAAAACTTCATAAAGCTTGAATTAATACCATCAATACAGTGTATCCCTGGACTGGTTGCATACAATCGAGTCATCAGGAATTAATAATACTGTTAGAGAATAGAAATTTATTAATAAAAAAAACAAATATGCCTGTGTTCTGGATTTTCTGAATACCAAGCGTCTGACATATCAGAAAACAGCATACCATAAACAATTAAAGGATATGGCATAAATGCACACGAGACAAAATCTTGACGAAATCATGGTAACAAAAAATCTATGGCGCAACGCTGTTAAAGTTATTCTACCTCTTGAAGTCATCATGAGGTCTTCAACGGTGACCTTTGCTTATGCCTTTATAGTTAGTTCCAAACGGTTTCAAGCATAAAATTTAGTCATTTTTTGAATAGAGCAAAAACATTGTTTCCAAAGCTGCTTATTCAGGAATTGGTTCAGCCTTTGTTACTTTCATCCCTGCAGAAATTCTATGACCGTCACAATAACATAATTGAAAAACATGACGTGTCAGTGTCCCAAATGAAAACGGACATTCCAGCTGGATTTCACGTCTTCACGGATTTGACATAACCGGTTTTGACTCGACCCTGGATTGACTCTTTGATAGTGTGATGGGTGCCACTAGCGGAACAGGACATGCTTACCCTTCCGGAGACCTGATGTCACTCCCGGTTTTCATGAGAGTTCAAACTATGAGTGTCTAGGACCGAAAGTTATATATATGATATCAATAGATTGTGTTATATGTTGCATTTTCTGTCACTAAGAATATTCTTCAACAATGAAAGTTAGGGAGTTTACAGTATTTTTTTCTTAAAGAAAATTGTCAATTTGCCATATATCATTAGATAGTTTATTGCATGTTACCTAATAAGTAAGTTCATTACCTATTAAATATTTAGTAAGATAGTACCCTATTACCTCCAGATAAGAATGTTTTATCTCTGTAATTCAAAGAGACCCATGCTAAAAAAAATTTTATATTTGATTATCAGGTGGTAATGATATATTATCTGCGCCAAAACCACAAAAATCAAGATCATATATCATTACCTGAGATAATGCCATGTTATCTCATTTTTGTGGCGTAGGCGTGCCATATCGGATGATCTCATTGTCTATTATTATTTCCTCCCCCCCCGTTAGCGGATGGTATATAGTGATGGTATCCGTTCGTCTGTCCGTTCGTTCGTTCGTCCGTCCGTCTGTTCGCTAGTCCGTCTTCCATACGGTACATACTTTTTGGTGACAACTCCTCCTAGACCACTTGGTGAAATTCAACTTTTACAGAATGTTCGGTACATATTGCCTATTTAAAATTTGATTTGAAATAATTTTTATGGTAATTCTTTACATCTGGAATCAAATAGGGGAGCGGGTGTTTTTACGGGATTTGCTCAGTTTTTCTAGTTTCTTATAATATTGCTTTTTGTATAATGGCTGTAAGTAATAAATAATACAAATTTGTGATTATTCTTTAATTTCTAAATTAGGAAGTAATTTTTAATTTCTAAATTGACAAAGCTATTTTTTTCTCTTTTCGGGTCAAAGACTTTCAGCTTTTGTATTATATGTTTATATTATGCTCTGTTTACTTCAATCAGTTTTTTTGTAATTGTCAAAAGGAATAATTTTAACCCCATAGTTGGAGTGCATCTCATACATACAAGGTCCTCTTAGATAATCTTAATGTCCAACCTAAATAACAATTTGTTCTTTTGTTTTAAGTGATAATTAACACAATCTAGGTATTGGCAAACGCTTTCATTGTAGGAGGTATTTTTTAAAAGTGGCATGACACCTCGGAACAATAGAATCAATGATTCAATAAATGATTATGATTAATATTATATATATATATATATATAACACAATACGTTCAAAGCGGAGTAAGACAAAGATTGAATGTATCATGTTTCAATTAAATGTCATGAAAACATGAATTTTGTGTCAGTACTGATATTCATCTCTTTGACGAAAATCACGATCACACAGCTAAATGATAAAGCCTACACCTTGTTGCCAAATAATAAACAAATCTTTTAGATGCACTTGATGTACACCAAATATTTTAATATGAATATCTATAACCAATATTTGACAGCGATAACGTGATGCAATGCTTTGGCACCGAGTTCTTTGGTTAGTTATTACATAAAAGACTAACATTTCAAAAGACACACGCTATTTTACCGTCTAGACGATATTAAAAGATCAAATTGTATCATTTAAAAATTCCTTTAGTAATAAATTGACAAATATACCATATAACCGAATTTCACAAGAATGATATTTCATGTCTACAGGGATAAAATGACAATTTTATACTGTCATATACCGTGATAATTACCGTAAACCAACTAATTTTCTCGAACTTCGCGAGCGTGAAAATATCGCAAAAATTAATCGTCGCAAAAACTCAGAAACTGTAATAGCTAGCTGATGAAATGTGATAAAAAAAGGCGTGTGTCTTTTAAAGATCGATATTTTTATGAGCAATGAAGGGATGTGGAGTAAATGCGCATGAGACAAAGTCTCTATACAAATACATGGCAAAATCAAGTAATTGAGCAACGCTTTTATTTTTGTTTATCATCTTGAAGTCACCATGAAGTCTTCAACAATGAGCTATGCTCATACTTCATAGTAAGTTCAAGACGACCCCTAGCATCGGTTTGAGCGGAATTCATTGCTAGATGTCGAGCAACGCTACATCCATAATTTTGAACTAATGTATGCATGATCGTCAACAAACATGAAAATAACTGGCAAAATGTTCATTCGTTGCCTGACAAAAAGACTAATAGAAGACGAACAATTACAAGGCAAGAATTTTTGGACAGATCTTATATTGCCATCCAAAGTAGCATTTTCACCCTTAAGACCACGTAAAATTCATTGTCCTCGACAGCCTGAAAAGTCTGATGTCAATTGCAACAATGAAGTCTTTACTGAAATGAAAGAGGGTCACAATCCACTTATTTGACATGGTTGGACGGACGCATTGCATTTGCGCCAATTTTGGATAAGTGGGGTATTTCATTTGCGCCAATTTTTGATAAGTGGGGTATTTCATTTGCGCCACAAGCTTGTATTTCATTTGCGCCATTTCTCAGGTAACAATTTTACAGGTAATTTTTCAGGTAATAGGAGGTGGAAGCAATATTTAATATACATGTACTATTTAATATTTCAATATTGAATATACCACTAGAAAAATATTTAATATATTATTTTATGTTAAGTATTTAATATATCAAAGGTATGTAATTTTTCACATCACTGGTTTGTTTTGATCATATTAGTTGCATCCAGATCAAACAGATTAAGTGGGATGTTACTACTAAGTGTCATTGTAATTTTTTCTTTATTCATATTTGCAATATATCGTTCCTTTAAATGTGATTGATTGTACATTGTTACGAATAGGAGTGATATCAAAATTACTGAACAGAATTGTCAGAAGCAGAAATCAAAAGGGCAAAAATATAACAGCGTTTAAGTAAAACATCTTGCACAAAATCCTACATCAAACTCTCCGTGGTGTGCAAGAAATGCTGGCGAAAAGAAGAGGAAGATACAAGTAAAAAGTATAAATGTTTAAGTATTTTTTTCTTTTATCTATACTATTTACCTGTATTTGGCGCAAATGAAGTGCAGTTTGTGGCGCAAATGAAATACTTTTTTGGCGCAAATGAAATACTAAATGGCGCAAATGCAATGCACCGGGTTGGACAGGGATACAGAGTACTTAGTACTATTTCTATATCAAAAGCCGCGCCCAACCCAGTGATCTTTTTCATGACACATTGCTAAGAATTTGTAGTAGGAGAAGGAAAGGTGTTTCAAGATAAGAACAATAATTTTGCTGTTACGGTCATATAGAAATGGTGATTATCTGTCCGCGTTGGGAAAGGTGTACGTCGAGTCCGCCCGTCAGTCCGTTCTTCCGAATCATCTCCGTTTCCGGCTCCTCTGAATGAAATTTGATTAAGTTTTCAAACAATCTTTACCACATGATTTCCTAGTGACCCCCTATTTCATGTTTCAGATTTTAATCGGAACAATTTTTTGGGGTTTCCAGGGCCAAAGATGGAGTTAGCCATACATTGTCATAGGGGGTTTTGATATGCCATCCGCGACTCCACCTAAAACAGTGAATCAGAGAATCTTGATAAAATGAAGCCTTAGTGCACCTCCTTTTTTTAGAATTCGATCAGACCAATTTTTGGGGTTCCCATACCAAAACATTAATTTTTGCTATTTATGTATCCCCATTGCTAAAAACAAATAAATAAATGACAGGACATAATAATAATAACAACAATAATAATATCTATAATCATTATCATAATCATCACCATCACTCTTATTCCACTTTTAAATATAAATTTATATTTCAATATTTGATTATACAAATTATAAAATGTAAAACCTAATTAATATATAAATTCAATAGATGACCAATTTGGGAAGAACATTCTCTTTAAAAAAAAAGAAAGAAAAAAGAAAAAAAACATGGTAGAAACGGTAGTATTTTCCTAGTCTTCAGTTCCACCTTTCGATTGAATTATGAAAACAGTGGCATTTCTTTGCTAAAAGGTTAATTTCAGGACGATTTCTGGCACCAATAACCAAACACATAGTTAAGATAACAAAAGTCCGCCATTTATCAATTGATACACATCCAAGTCTTTTGTTTGTAGGTTTAATTAAAATCTTTAACGTTAAATGTGTTACTTTGTGTTATTTAATACCTTGTTAATCAAATTAATATGGCGGATACGATATTTACAATGAATTTACTATTGTTGTGTCTGTTCATTGTTGCTTTTCCATTTAGTGTAAAAAGTGATACGTCTGCTTCAGACTGGGTTTTCTTTTACAACAAGATATTTGCTTCTTATAACAAACTATCATTTCCAATGACAAACCAGTCATCTCAACTGGAGGTTGGAATTACGATGAAGCTGGACAATATACAGAAGTTCTCCGATACGGGAGGAACTATTACACTCGTTGGCAATTTCATTGTGACCTGGACAAGTGAAATTCTGAGATGGACAGAAAGACCTGTGGGGGTATCGGATGTAATTACAACCACCAAAATACCGAGAGCCGATCTTTGGTATCCACCAATATATGTCCACAACGGTGTGGACAAACTATCCGTTGTTGGTACCGACAAAGATTTAATAGATGTCCGATACGACGGGTCACATACGTGGAGACCTGCTTTTATTCTAAAAGCCGGATGTGATGTGAACATTGAACATTTTCCATTTGACTCCCAGTCATGTTCTTTCAATATTTCATGCCTCGATTACACAAAGGAAGAAGTTAAACTAACAACCACTGCGACAACTTTAGATACAACGGACTTTATTGCGAACAACATATGGAACATGAATACGACATCAGTTAAAACATTAGAGCAGTCAGATTCAATATTTATTATCTTTACCATTGATGTCACCCGCCGGTCAACATATTTTGTGATTGTATTAGCATCTCCAATATTATTGCTTGGTATCATAAATGGGTTTGCTTTCCTCATGCCAATAGATCATGGACGGGTTGGATTCGCTATGACATGCTACCTGACGTTTTCCGTTTTCCTTACCATTATCGGTGATAATTTACCGAAAATATCGAATCCGATGTCTACGTTATCCTTATATATCGTGATTCTAATGGGATTCAGTGGAGTGATAACTCTAATATCAATATTCACTGTGAGGCAACATCTCAAAACTGTTGACCTGAAGGTACCTAGTGTTGTCGCCTTTATAGTTGGTTTTTTCTGTTGCATGGTGTGTCGATGTAAGCGCGAAAAGAAAGCAAAAATCCACCCAGACGGAATTTCTATATCGTCTTATGATTTTGAAGATCACAATCGTAAACTCGATGTTTACTATCTTCCACAAGAAAATAAATTCGGGGTCTCGAACGTAAAATACGACAAGTGGAAGAAGCATGAGGCAATTGAACAACCACCACCATACAGCAAACGGGTTACCTGTGAAGAACGTTGTTGGTTCTGTCGTGTACCTGAAACCATGACGTGGACAACAGTAGCTAGAGCATTTGATTATCTACTATTTTTTGCCACCCTCGGAGTACATGGATACCTTGGTTATGTGTTTTTGAAACCAATGCTTGAACAAGGTGGCTATATTTAAAGGTGCCCAAGAATGTGGAAAAAGAATTAAGACTAGAAAAAAGTGGTACATATAAAGACATTTGAGTATAAACATGCATTTTTTATTATATTTATTCTGATATCTTTTTCTATAATAGGTTATGCAAAATCGGTAAATTAGGACGACATAAATAGATTTTTATAAACAAAAACAGATCAAATGTATAAATCTACACACCTATGTACATGTATGTAGACAATTAAATGAAGAAGTAGATTTATTATGTTGTTGCATCAAATTTTACTGGGCCAACACTGAAAAACTGTCGAAGTTAGTTGAAATAGTTTCGACAAATAAATTGAAAGAAAATCACTATCATCCTTCATCATTTACATTCTGTCTCGAAAAATGTCTGTGTGATTTAAATGCATAGATAAACAATAAAGAGATATGTAGCCAAACCAAGCAATGGAACAACTCTTTTATAAGTGTTCTTCATCTTCAAGTTCATTTGTCATCATGCATTTGTCACCAATTTAAAGTGCAAATAATAAGGAAAGTGTACAATTTAACCTAGCAGACGTCTTTGAAGTTCAATGGTATACCAAATGGCATACCAAACGAAGGAAAGTTGTCCTCTTGACGATTTCTTTCCCTATCTCTTGTAACGGCCTTCCAGGTAGAGTCGTCGACCGAGTAGTCAATACATTTTCCTTACCAAATAACGATATAAACTTGTTCTTGACCTGAATGTGATTACGAGGTCTTCAATATTGGACAAGGTTCTTCCATGACATACAATATCCATTGTAAAAACTCAGATGATAATGATCTTTCTCCAAACAAATTCTGCCCGACTATGAAATTTGTGGCCATATTCTTTGACAAAAGAGATTAGTTTGGGAAAGAACTTTCATAAAATAATTCTGTACAATTTGGAGTACTCTACCTTCAATTTTATACAGGCTGTTCATGGTTTAATATGCTAAGCCTTGGTTGTCTGACTAATCGTATAGCAAAATTGGTAAATTTTGTGTAAGACATTAGTTTAGTTTAAACATAATAAATCATTTTATTTAAACTAGAGCATGTCGAAACTGGTGTTGCGGGAAGGGCCCACAGTTTCGATCCTGAAACTCGGGGCAAAAGTGAAATTGAGGTAAGTGTGGATTCAAATTCTGTTTGACACACAGATGTGTTGATACACTTATTTGCTAGATACAGTGACTTCTTGAAGTTTTAAAAAACCATATCATTTCTTAGCTTCAGAATTTGCTATCAAAGCAATCAAGCTGATACAAGTAAAAAAATCTTATGACGAAAAATTGGTTTATAGTGAAAAGTAAAAGTATGGGTGGGCAAACTTGAAAGCTGCTTAAACAATACAACTCATCATCTAGATACGGGGCCCTAATAAATACATACAAATAGGATCAGATACGAGTAAGAGCTTGCCTACGAGATCGTCTCCAAATTGCAATTAATAACAATAAGTGAACATGCAAATCTGCTACCAATAAGAATTTGTTTGTGAGTGGGTGTGTGAATTAGCCATTAATTGCAGTAATCAACTAAGAAACGTTTTGTGGATTTGAGAAAATACTCCTGCAGTGTGGAGTCCGTCTAAAGATTCCCCGTGCGAGAGATGTATATTTCAGTTACGGTGTACTTGTTCGTGAGAGATTTTCTCATATGGATATGGTATCATACTTTCAAATTTAGGCATTTATTTTTGTAATTTCGAAATGTAATTCTGACCACCTCTCACTATTTTATAATGCCAAGTTTTCTTACAATCGACTTGAAGAGTGCCCTGTGTTTGTCTATATGTTGCAATCGTCCACTAGCTTAAGACACTAGTGCTTTTATCGGGAAACGGATGACAGTGATTGTAAGAGCACTTTGCCAGTTTAATAAATGTTTCTTGACAACCCCGTATCCATGAACAGGAAAGACATTGATGTGGCGTTGTTCGACAATTAGCAAAGAATTCCGCTCAAACCGGTGCTAGGGGCCGTCTTGAACTTACTATGAGGTATGAGCAAAGCTCATTGTTGAAGGCCTCAGGGTAACTTCAAGATGAAGAACAACAATAAAAGCGTTGTTCCCTTGCTTGTTTTGCAATATATTTGTAGAGACTTTGTCTCATGTACATTTACTCCATATCCTTTCATTCACCATAATCATTGGACGATAAATTGCTATTTTGACCCAACCAAAGTTTTTAATATATAGTGTGATAGAAATATCATCTTTAAGGTTTCGTCTTGCTTCATTATATAATGGAAAATGAAGAAAATAATGATCAACGAACCTGTCGCGCAGTAATTTGTCAAAGATGAAAATAACATTTGTTTACCTGACAGTGTATTGCATATATTTATAGCAATGAAATCGGCATGCGAAATCACACAATCCGATTATTTTCACGTATTACGGAATAACTTAATACATGCAGACGTATGCAGCAGTTCTTTGGATGACTACCATGTTTTGCCACGTGTAGATTTTCAGGGCTTCGAGATTCAGCTCCATCGGAGCTTTGATTTTTATACGAGAGGAAATCTTAACTAAAGGTTTTCCATTCAAAACATTAACGTTTGCAACAATTTGTGCCAGATATGCATAGAGAAACAAAATAGGAGATATGTCAAAGTAGAGTTACTTATTTTCTTCAATCAGTTCAGAGCAGGCTATTGCAGTAGTTTTTTACCAATTTGCCGTCTTGAACAGAGTCACTTTTTGTGGCATAAATGTACCACACTATTGAACAATTAGCATTCTTAACTATCTCTGACTTTCAATATTTTGTACGTTTGGGTCTAAGTCGTTCCATAATTTATAGCAGATGGGATAAAGGAGTCTAAATTGGGGAAAAGTCTACTGGAAGGGACTATAAGGTGATCGCCTTTACGCAAAGGATAAATATTAGTTGATTGAATAGAAGATGGGGGTTCAAGTATTTATTCAAAGAAAATCAAATGTTATCCTATAGTATATTGAATGAAATATTTGCAATTTTCCCTTTTCCTCCTAGAATCTTACTTGCAAATTATAGAAATTTACTGTTTTAAGCAAAATTCCAACCACTTAAAAATACTAAGGCTTCATTCCTTGTATGGCACTCAGTAGATGTCCTTGGTACTGGATTTGGCTTCCTATTTCGATATTTTTGGAAATCAGTACTTCTTACTGAGTTAGTTTTGGATTATGGCTTTCCATTTCATTTGATTTTAATGCTGCTGATGTGAGGTTACTCCTTGAAACACGTGTAGACCATAACGAAATTTATACCATTTTTATGCAACTTTGGTATTGTCTGTACTCTGATCTCACCGGCGGATCCAGCCTTCGAAGAAAGGAAGTTCCAGAAAACAAACAGGGGGGGTGGTCTAGAAGATTATACGCGAAAATTAGTAGAAAAAAGGGTACCCCAACCCCCGGTACCCTCCACGTTGATCTGCTGATGGATCTAAAAACAGGCAAGCATGTGATAATTCTAACCACCTGCCTGTGTAGACTTTTTAAGTTGTTAGTGTTAACTATGTCACAATGTAAATGCAGTTCATTTTATTATAGGAGGGGGTATACTGTTATACCGTTCTCCGTCATTCCGTCCGTCCTTCATAACTTTTTTCAAGCTTTTCAATACAGTTGTAAATGATACAAACTTGAAATTTTGTCAGAAGCTTTGTATTGTTATGCCATGTTGTGGGATGCATTTTCAGACCTGTCGGGTTACTACTGCCTGTTTACTGAGCCAATTTTCAGTAATTTCGTCAGTCCGTAACAATTTTCGTCAAGCTTTTCTCTGCAATGGTAAATTTGAAATTTTGTCAGAAGCTTTGTATAGTCATGCCATATTGTTGGATGTTTTTTTTCAGTTCTGTCAGGTTACAACTTCCTGTTACCGACTTTGTAAATTTTCAGTCATTTTATTCTATTTTGTAAGATGCATTTCCTAAACTGTGCTGGCCACTCAAAGCTGAAGTTAAGAATGGGGGTATTCCCTTGTTTATCATATGAATTTGTAATGTAACTGCCAATAAATTACATTATATTCAAACTAACTTTTAGTTTTTATTTTAAACATTTGAAGTCTTTTTAAAAGTGAATTCTTATTTTTAATCAAAGCTAACCGGGTTTACCCATAATTCAAATCTACCATGATGATCCATGTTTGCGTAAACTGCCAAATTAGGTGTAATTTTGTCAAACTAACATTGAAATATTATTCATTTGAACACGATAGAACCTTTGAAAAAAATTATAACGCCAAACCTTTAAAATCTGATAAGAAACATTAAAACTTGTTGTATCGTTTTGCATCAATAATTAATTAAATCTGCACACAAGATTGGGTTCGCCATAGGAAAAGGCTATTTACTACGACGCTGTTGTTGAACAACAAAATGGACACCGCATGCAGATGGAGTCTTTGTGTTAATTTGTTACTTCCTTTAATTCTATTTCATATAGGACAAATAACAGCAATCACAACCACTGTGTCAACTACAAAAATTGTTTATCCGATCATAACAACATGCACAAAAAATAAAAATTTAGTTTCGAAAACACAATACGAAAGTTTTTTGTCGAAGACCTTCACCGGAAGTAGTGCATCTTATAACAAACTTGTTCCGCCAAGGTCGGACTTGTCAGTGGTTAATGTAAATATGACATTTAGTTTACTGCAAGTGATAGATTTTGATGAAGTTGCAGGAACTTTAGAAGTTGTTGGGTTTTTGCAGTTAGAATGGGTGGATAATTTGGTAGATGATTCGTTCGACGAAGTTGATCACGGCAGTTTGACGAAATTCTTGATACCAGAAGATTATATCTGGAAACCGCCTGTTTCTGTTTTTAACTCGGTGAAAGCATTGAAGCCTATTGCAGACTCGACGTATAAAGCCCGTATTACGATGGGATATACCACATGTGTTACAAACGATTCTAACATTGGCTCGATAACCACGACCAGACACAGAGACGAAACAAAAGTATTCTGGAAACCGGGAATCAATTCAAAAACTGCCTGTAAAATTGATGTAACAAATTATCCATTTGATTCACAAGAATGCTTAATTAAATTTGTTCCTATAGGACAAAAGAGCACAGAGGTTTTCTTATCTGCACCAGACTCGGCGGTTAATTTAACCGATTATCAAGAAAACAGCGAATGGATACTCTCTGGTACATCAATGTATGAAGAAACTATCAACAGTGAGTCGTATGTTATTATCAAACTAAGTTTTACACGCAGACCACTATACAGTGTTATAAATCTAGTCACGCCTATTCTTATACTTGCCGTTATCAGCACACTTGTATTTTTCTTGCCTGGAAACTCTGGCGAACGAATAGGTTATTCGGTTACTGCTTTCCTGACATTTGCCGTTTATCTTACGATGATATCCGACAATCTACCGAAAACGTCCGATCCAATGTCAACTTTATGCTATTTCCTTATGTGTATGGTCTCTATTAGCGCTGGTACAGCCCTTGTCACTATTTTTACACTGAGAGTTTTCCACAAGGACGAAAAGTCAGCAGTGCCTAATTGGCTGTCAAACTTGATAGGCTGTTTGAATTGTAGAGTGTGCTTCCAGGACGAGTTCGAAGATCCTGAATACCCGATCTTGGACACTCAAAAACATCGTAAAATTGATACCAGAAGCATTGTTACCGACGATTCGGACGAGGAGCCGGAACGAAAATGGGGTGTGGACTGGAAGCTTGTTGCTTCAACGCTTGACATGTTTTTCTTCCTTATTTTTTGTGGCCTTAATGCCATCATATGCGTAGTTTTCCTTGCTCCCTTGTTGGCGCAATGGCAGATTTGAAAACATTTCATTTTTAGATTTCTGTCATGACTGAATAAAATCAGCCATCTGCTTTCGACGTGTTTGAGTCATTTTGTTTCTTAGATAATCCTATAAAAGCAAATCTTGTTAAGATATGGACTTAAGTAATCAAGGAGCCTGTACATAAAGAATCTCAATACTATTTACAATATCAAATAAAACATTTTTGGCATAACACTAGCTGTAGACGGACAGTCTCTTAGTTTTCAGTCTGTTAGACATTGTTTAGTATACAAGTAGACGTCTGAATCATAACAAGTTCTAATAAAGCAATAAATAAACAAAAAAATATAACTTATGCACCGAGTGAACTAAGAAACAAGTGCTTCGACAAAAAAGCATCTCCTGTCACACTCTTGTCGCCCGTCGTGATCAATGAAGTAAAAATTGTGACAAAAGACCATCCTGCATAAATGCTACATTTTGAGACGAAGTCTTAGACCTATTGAAAGCAACTAGCAACGAAATGTGACATGACTATAACTGTCTTACAGAAATTTTATTATTTTGATATATTTCTTTCCATCCTATAAAGACGTTTGTTATTTCATAATTTACTAAGGGGTATGTCCCTCTTGTATAGATTGTCCTTAGCTATACTGTGAAACCTGTTTTAAGAGACCACTCAAGGAAGTAAGAAAAAATGGTCTTTTAACAGGTGGTCTTAATAGAGGTCAATTTCAAATTAAATTGATATCGAGTGTAAATTTTGAGTGGTCTCTTAAAACATGTAGGTCTCTTAATACAGGTGGTATCTCAAGCAGGTTATACTGCATTTGGCTTTTCTATATAGATCCTATTGGCAATTTGTTCTCTATCAGTTTTTACACAGCGGCAGTAGAATACCGAAAGAGCAAAGGAAGTGATGATCACAAAAAACGAAGTCCAAAGACACGACAAAAACGACAACAGAGAAAAACAAAGACAAAACAAGGACGACATTAGAAACTAAGGCACTCATAATATGAACTCCCATGAAAACCGGGAGGGACATCAGTGAATCAATCCAGGGTTGAGTCAAAACCGGTTATGTATCTGTGAAGACGTGAAATCTAGTTCAAAATGTTCGTTTTCATTTGGGACACAGACACGTCATATCTGTGAATAATGTCATAGTGACGGCCATATAATTTCTGAAGGGATGAAAGAAACAAAGACTGAACAAATCCCTTACTAAGCAGCTTTTTGAGAAGTGTTTTTGCTCTATTAAAAAATCACTGTAAAAACTACATGCTCGACAGTAACTGTGAAATGTACACTCCATAGGGTGGAGATGTAGGTATATTGCTGCTCAGAAAGGGAAATTTCACAATTGGGAAGTTGAAATCATCAGGTTTGTCATATAGCTTAGATTTAAAGCTTCCATCTTCGTCAATGTATATCAAAAGATCTTGGTACGAATATCAGTAGTCTCTTTAATTTCATGCTCATTGGGATCTATCTGGTATAAATATTACACATATTTCGATTTGTGTATTATCAAATGTTTTAACCTCCCAATTGTGAATTCTCCCTTTCTGAGCAGCAATATACCAACATCTCCAGCCTATGGAGTGTACATTTCACAATTGATTCGTTACTGTCGAGCATGTAGTTTTTACAGTGATTTTTTGATTTGATCTGCACTGAAGAGACAATAGTTGTCGAAATGGCAACATGCTGAAACTTAATTCACAGCAACCTCGGTATTTTGTTTAAAATCGTGTCTTAAACTATGAAATTGTGTCCGTCATTTGTATGAAACACTCGATAAAATAACTAACACTTTTATAGAATAAGCAATGAACGGATATGGAGTAAATCAACATAAGACAAAGTCTCTACAAGTACATGGTAAAATAAAGCAATTGGAACAAAGCTTTTATTGTTGTTTTTCGTCTTGAAATCATCATGTTGAGCTACAAAGAATGTAGGATTTGTTTCATGCAGTGTTGTTTTCCATTCACTTTCGAATGAAAGTTCGGAGATGTTGTAATCGGCTGCACCGTCCTTTCATCAAACTCCTCTTACAGTTTTAGAAGGTTTGAATGTATTCTTTAGATGCAAAACTATTGGATTTTTCTGTAATAGTTTTAGTTTAGATATCCGAAGATGTAGGCTTAAAGCATGAAACCCTTCTTCATCTTTTGATTTTAGATTTTGTGGCTTGATTAATTAATTCACGAAAACTACCTTAATGTTTATATAAAATGAACAAATTCATGGTAACTACCATTAGTTCTTAAAGATGTACAATTCAAGGTAGGTATAATTGATGAAAAAATTTGTGCCACCAAGCATTTGTAAAAACTAGCATACGGTATAATTAAGGCGAACAAGCGTCTGATAACCACCAATATATCTAAGGTATGGCACGCCAAAGCCACAAAAATGAGATAAAATAGCATTATCTCAGGTAATGTTATCTTATCTGTATTTTTGTGGTTTTGGCGCAGATAAAATATCATTAACTCCTGATAATTAAATATGGAAAAAAAATTAACATAGGTCTCTATGCAATAAAGAGATAAAACATTCTTTCCTGGAGGTAATAGGTAATGAAATTGCTTATCTTAACTGGTAATGAACTTGCTTGTCTGTTAACAGGTAATGAACTATCTTATGATAGATGTCCGATCCGTATGTAATAATTTATTGTGCCCATTGAAGAACATCCGTCTTAATCTGTGACATGCAATTTCATTCACTAAGAAAAAAATCCCTTGACTACTAGCAACTAAAAGCTTTAAAAATGTGAAAAGTGTACACTTGACATATTCTTTAATATATATTTTATTAATTCCATAGATTCATTATCACTGTTAACATTCTCACTTATTTTCATAAACAAAATTTACCTCCTGGTCTCTGACGTCCTTGAATAATAAATAAATAAATAAATAAGGTTTAATTAAAGTTAGCATGATAAAACTAATATATAAAAACAGACTTTGCTTAGATCCTGCAAGAAATAGACAAAAGTTTGAAACACTTCCATACCCCCCCTCCCATTTCAATGATTTAAACATCCGGTAAGTAAGTAAGTGGTATTTTTAAAGTCATAGCTTGTACAAATTAACAAGCAAACATGTGCGCAGAAGAGCTCTTAAACTTCTGGTATTATAAAAATAAATAACAACGTAATCTTGATAAATAAACACAAAACGTGCAAACAAAAAGACTGCCTCATGCAATACACATGATAAAGATAAAAATAATAAGAATATATATTTTATATCTGAAATTTACACTTCAGATTAAATCTGACAATTACTTATTTTTTTCATGATCCATTTAAGTAATGTTTTTATGCAAACATTAATTAAAAAACATGTATTCATACTTGCATGTATATTTCATAGAATATATATTCATGCAACGATCACAGGTAAGTGAATGTCGAAACAGGTAATTTTAACGATGATATATTGTGATATTGTAATTTTTTATATATATTGACGAGACTTAATTCACATAAACTAATTTTACAACGACAAAGAGAAAATACAGAATAACATATACACACAATATTACAAAATTCGTTACAAATTGCAAATGGATAAGAAAAAGAAAAGAAAATATGTTACAATTCTAAAATTATTACATAGTTTTTCAGAAAAGATAATATGATGTAAAAAGATTGAATTTAATAAGTTATTGAAATTTTGGTGAACCAATTCATTGTAACCAACAGATGACGAGCAGTGTCCTGAAGTAAATTTTATTTATGCAGATGGCCATTTTGACAACTTATATCACTTCAGTGCAAAATAAAATAAAACATTTGAATATACCAAAACATCAAAATCTGAAAGAGCTGATAGATATTTAACAAACCCTAAAAGCAGCACGAAAACGACAGGGCTTTGCAAGAGGTGTATACTCCTTAGTTTCATAAAAATTCTATTTTTTTTCAAATGATCGGTCTGTGGACCAGGACAAGCGTAAAGGAACACTTTACTGATAGCCTCTAACATACCACCAGCAGAGGTACAAACCTAAAAGACGTGACGCGCTGTCCATGTGTATACCATATCGGAGGACATGAGAATAAAAAGTCATCGATCAAAGCCCTGTCCTTAGCTGATTTTTGCTTTTTATTTCGAAGCCATGAAATGGCTGGAGAGATGTTAATATGACAAGAAAAAATCACGTGAGGCTTCAAGCCTATTAGCAGCTCTAAAAGATGATCTTCGTGCTTCCGATAAAATATAGTGCGCATGTTTCTTTCAAAATCGTATAAATTGTGTTTTTAAGTTATATTTCTTCATTTTTGTAGTTGAATACGGTGCTGTTTTATTAATTGAAAACAATATGCATGTTTATCAAATTACTCGTTTTTTATATTGCGTCTCGGATCAATCAAGGACGTATATTTATATAAATATACGTCCTTGGATCAACGAATTTGTCGCGCAGTAATTTGTCATAATGAAAGTAACATTTGTTTACCTGTGACAGGATATATTTATAGCAATGAAATCGACTTGCGAATTCACACAATCCGATTATTTTCACGTATTACGGAATAACTAAATACATACAGACGTATGCAGCAGTTCTTTGGATGACTACGAAGTTTTGCCACGTGTAGATTTTCAGGGCTTCGAGATTCAGCTCCATCGGAGCTTTGATTTACTTTTAAGGTCCTTTTTAAATATTCTCTGCTTGGTGCGTAGCAGCTTCAAGCCTATTAGCAGCTCTAAAAGATGATCTTCGTGCTTCCGATAAAATATAGTGCGCAAGTTTCTTTCAAAATCGTATAAATTGTGTTTTTAAGTTATATTTGTTCATTTTTGTAGTTGAATACGGTGCTGTTTTATTGAAAACAATATGCATATGCATGTTTATCAAATTACTCGTTTTTATATTGCGTCTCGGATCAATCAAGGACGTATATTTATATAAATATACGTCCTTGGATCAACGAACTTGTCGCGCAGTAATTTGTCATAATGAAAGTAACATTTGTTTACCTGTGACAGGATATATTTATAGCAATGAAATCGACTTGCGAAATCACACAATCCGATTATTTTCACGTATTACGGAATAACTAAATACATACAGACGTATGCAGCAGTTCTTTGGATGACTACGAAGTTTTGCCACGTGTAGATTTTCAGGGCTTCGAGATTCAGCTCCATCGGAGCTTTGATTTACTTTTAAGGTCCTTTTTAAATATTCTCTGCTTGGTGCGTAGCAGCTTCAAGCCTATTAGCAGCTCTAAAAGATGATCTTCGTGCTTCCGATAAAATATAGTGCGCAAGTTTCTTTCAAAATCGTATAAATTGTGTTTATAAGTTATATTTCTGCATTTTTTTAGTTGAATACGGTGCTCTTTTATTAAATTGAAAACAATATGCATGTTTATCAAATTACTCGTTTTTTATATTGCGTCTCGAATCAATCAAGGACGTATATTTATATAAATATACGTCCTTGGATCAACGAACTTGTCGCGCAGTAATTTGTCATAATGAAAATAACATTTGTTTACTTGTGACAGGATATATTTATAGCAATGAAATCGACTTGCGAAATCACACAATCCGATTATTTTCACGTATTACAGAATAACTTAATACATACAGACGTATGCAGCAGTTCTTTGGATGACTACGAAGTTTTGCCACGTGTAGATTTTTAGGGCTTCGAGATTCAGCTCCATCGGAGCTTTGATTTACTTTTAAGGTCCTTTTTAAATATTCTCTGCTTGGTGCGTAGCAATAGTCCGACGGTTTTGTATTGATGTTTTTATATATGTCGAAGATGCAATTCATTTCTATTTCATGAGTAAATTCTATCGCTGTTTTGACCTTAACCTACAATAACTTTATAAACAAAATGTTGGATACGACAGAGATATAAGTAATTTTCTGATTGTGTTTCAAATAGCTGGAGAGATTAAATAAAAGACATACGGAATATGTTTACTGAAATGAGACATAAAATGAAATTAACATAAATTGTAATCAAAAGTTTAGCGAATTTCCAGATCAATGTTTATAAATTTTGGAGTATTTCATTTTGGCGCTTTGGAGATAGGCGCCAAATACGCCAAAATAAAAGTAAACTCAAAATTTCCAAATTTACAGTATCGTATCAGTTTAAAAATATACACATCTAATGAAGTCACAATTACAATTAATAATGTTACTCTTTAAATATCAAAGCTCCGATGGAGCTGAAATTCGAAAGCCCGGAAAATATACACACCTGAAATACTCGAACTGCTGCATAGACAAAACTAATTTATATGTTTATTTTTGTGGAAATTAGAGAGCTGCCTCAGTCAACGCGAAGAGAAAGTACAATATATGAAAAATGAATAAAATAACCAAGGTAATTCCGAAATGGCGTCAAAATAATCGAAAGGGGTGACTTTTGTTTCGGTGTTTAGATTTAATATGTCTAATTAGGTGCTAGGTGACGACCATTTTATTCGGAATATGGGGCCTATATGAAATCTGCACCCCCTTGAAATTTGATAAATGTTCTGTCAACATTATGGTAAAAACAATATACATAATCTTGTCCTTTTGAAAAAGTGTTTGAAAATAAACATTTTGATCTAAAATAATTAAATTTGCCCCTCCCTCCCGAGAGTAAAATGATCCTCCCGAGAGACTGCTGCATAAAAAATGTCCAATTTATGTAATCGGGGAAATTAGATAATTGATTCGATAAACCCATTCGTATGTTTCTCTAATCATTATGCGATAAATAGCCAATACAGGTGAAAGAATACTGATGCAGAGAACATATAACGACGCGTGCTGAATTTCTTAATAGAGACACGGATGGGAATACTGTTTATATTTATCAACTGTATGTTATTATTGATTTTATATAGCAACACCGTAACTATTCCGTAAAAAAACGGAATTTGAACAAAAAAACTTACGCACTATATTTCAGGCGGAAGCACGCAACTCATTTGAGTGGGTTAATAGGCTTGACGCTCATTTTAGTCACGTGACACCTATCGGATGGTTTTATCAATTCTCCAGCCTCTTCGAGGCTTTCGAATTAAAAATGAACAGAATTTTGAATATTAATACAATTCTGCATTTCCTCCATGAAATCTTATAATAAAGGTATACAGCAGTTTTAAAAAGCATTATAACCTTGCCATAGATTAAACATTATGGTATAAGTGTACGACAGTTGTTGTACAAAATAGGTTCTTAATTCTTTTTTAATAATGAGTGATATATCAAGCAAATTTGAAATTAATTTTCAATTTATCCATTGTGTATATGTGAATCTTATTTAGAAATAACAGATTCCATCATAATTAAGTATTTTATTTCTTGTATATGCAGCAATACAAGCAAATATTTCATGTTTATGGATTGTCCTATTTTTTTTTTACTTTGTGGAACCGATATCCGGTGGTCCGTGTTTAAAGTCTTTTGATGTTTATATCATCTTCTTCTTCTTTCAAACTCCGCACCCCATCAACCTGTTGATGATTATGTGCCGTGCATACGTGAGTTAATAAAAAATACCAAAAATTTCAGTATAATAAACAATTTTCCAATATTTTACAAATTTTCATGACATATTATTTACATTTTTTTTTCCTTTTTTTTTTTTTTTTATTTAAATTTTTCTATACAGTACATTTAAATATAACTATGTACATTGAATGGATTTTTTTTTCTATATTTGTAATTGCTGTGTAAGAACAGATATTGGGATCTGTTCTTTGAAAGTGTCAACTGTAGAGCACTGTACAGCAGAAATTGATAGAAGGTTCCATTGAATGATTGTTCTAGGATAAAAAGAGTATTTGTATGAATCTTTTTTAGTTTGTATGTGTCGGAATGAGTGACTGTGTGTAAATTGCCGTGTTCGTGTGTCTGAAGGTATAAGTAGATCTGGTGGATAAATGGCGACAAGATGGTGCACTATTTTATAAAAGAAAATTAGACGTGTTCTTACTCTGCGGAATTGTAATGTTGGCCAATCTAGGTGGTTTATCATGTCTGAAACTGAACTGGTGTTATGGTAGCGATTACATGTGTATCTAGCAGCTCTGCTCTGGACCATTTCTAGTTGGTTTATTTGGCTTTTGGTGTGTGGGTACCAGACGCAGCTGCTATATTCTAATTTAGGTCGTACTAGTGATGTGTAAGCTCTTTCTTTTACAGTTTTAGAATTTACTTTTAAATTTCGTTTGATGAAGTTAAGTTGTCTAGTTGCTGATGATGTGATATTGTTAATATGCTTGTTCCATTTTAGATCTGATTGTAAAGTTACTCCAAGATATTTAGTAGATGTTTCTTTTTGTAATATGTGATCATGTAGGTTGTAATTGTAGTTTATGGGGTTTTTCTTAGTTGTTATCTGAAGGACTGAGCATTTGTCTGGATGGAAGCACATTAGCCAGTCCTTCTTCCATCTTATCGCTGAATCTAAATCACTTTGTAATTTTTGAGTGTCTTCGATGTTTTTAATGGTTTTGTAAATTATACTGTCATCTGCAAAGAGTCTTAGTGTGCTGTGTTGGATATATTCATGGAAATCATTTATGTAGACAAGGAACAGTATAGGTCCTAGAACTGTTCCTTGTAGTACGCCAGATGTTACCTGTATTTTGTCTGACTGCTGTCCATCAAGTGTAACTGTTTGTGCTCGAGATGTAAGGAAATCTTCTATCCATTTGAGTGTGTTGTTTTCAATGCCATAATACTGTAATTTATACTGGAGTCTTTTGTGAGGGACTTTGTCAAATGCTTTGGCAAAGTCCATCACAATTGCATCTGTTTGAATTTTGTCATTGTTGTTTTTAGCTAGTTCTTGTACAAAGGAGACCAGTTGTGTTTCGCATGATCTTGAAGAGCGGAAACCATGTTGCAGATCGTAAAGTATTTTGTTTTGTTCAAGATGTTCCATTATGCTGCTGGCTATTATGTGTTCCATGATTTTACATAGGATACATGTGAGTGATATTGGTCTATAATCTATGGCATTGTGTTTATCACCTTTTTTATATGCAGGGCATACATTTGTATGTTTCCAGTCTGAAGGTATTTTTCCAGTGTCTAAAGATTTCTGAAAAATGAGTGAAATTATGGTTGCAATGTTTGTGCTAAGTTCTTTCAGTACTTTCCCACATATTTGATCTGGTCCTGTTGCCTTATGTGGATTTATCTGTTTTAGTAATTTAGTTACACCTTCTTTAGATATTTTTATTTTTTTCATTTGTGGATAGGAAGATTTTTCTTTATCTGGTATTGGCTCGCTTGCTGTTTTTATTGAGAATGCTTTTTGGAATTGACTATTAAGTATATTTTCTTTGGCTGTTGTATTGTCAGTCAGGACACCATCTTTTCTAAGAGCAGCTATGCCTGTGTTGTCATTTTTTTCATGCTCTTTATGTATGTGTATAAATTTTTTGGTTGATGTTTTCTAATATTTTCGTCAGGTTCTTGTATGGGTAAATCAAAAATCATTTTTTCTATGTAATTCCAATATGCTTTTCTCATATCCCTTTGTATAGTTTGTTTCAGATGTTTGTATTTTTTCACAAGGTCTTTATTGTGTTTACTCTTTTTATGGAGTCGTTTGGCTTTGTTGATTTTAATTCTTAGCTTGTTATCAACCCAAGGTAGTTTTTTCTTGCTAGTTATTGTTTTATGTGGGATGTTTAATTCTATAGATGATAATAGTTTATCTTTGAAAGTACTCCATAAAGTTTCAGTTGTCTTATCGTAATATTGTTCGGATATTTCATGAGTCAATTTTTCATTCTATCCCAGTTTGCTTTGTTATACTGATATGTTTTTCTACTGGGTTTTTTATTTTGCTTTAAGTTTATATCAAATTCCGCATAGACGATGTCATGGTCTGCATTCCCAATGGGTGGCATTGTTTCAACTTTTTTTACAGTGCTAGGTGTGTTTGTGAGTATGATGTCAAGTGTTCTTTCACCTCTTGTAGATTTTTTAACAATTTGCTCGAGTGAGTGATCATCAATGATATCAAGTAGTTGTTCATGAAGCTTTATGTCTGGTTTACCTTGTATGGTACATGGTACTTCCCAATTTATGTGGCCGAGATTGAAGTCGCCACCAAGGATGACTGTGAATTTTGAATTTTGGTTGATTCTATTTAATGATTCATTCAGATGAATCAGTGAAGAGCCATTATCTGAGGGTGGTCTGTAATAGCTACCTATTATCAATTTTCGTGCATTTACCATGTTTATTTCAGCCCACATAATTTCGGAATCTGTTTGTAATTCTCTAATTTCGTTTGATAATAATTTTGAGGATATTGCAATCAATACACCTCCATAACTGAGATTTTTTTCATTTGTTTGTTCACGATCTTTTCTGTAAACTACATAGTCGGATGTAGGAAAGAATTTTGATGATGGAATGTCTCGGTCAAGCCATGTTTCATTGCCAATAATGATGTCGGGCTTTACTGATGTTATTATTTCGTCTATTTCTGGTTTTTTATTCTTTATTGATTGAAAATTTACTGTCAGTATTTTTAAAGGTGTTTCTTTCTTACATGCTTTGGTTTTGCATGCTACTTTCTTTGGAGATGATGAAGCTTTTGGTAGGCCAGGACTGCTTATAGATTGATCAGTGAGTGGAGCAAATGAATTTGTTATTTCGAGTGAGGACAAGTAAAAAATTGAGGATGAAAAATTTGGCATACCACATTGTATACAATCCCAAGATATATTTGATGAATCCATGACTTGATAAATGTGCGGTGACATGTCTTGACACTGAGCATGATACCAAATGTTACATGTATCACAACATAACGCTGGTTTAGACCAAGTAACAGCTTTGTTGCATGTACCACAAGGCCATCTTGGTGTTTTTGGCCCTGGATTTATTTCTGTATCACCTGAGAGTGCTATAGCTAATAAACAAAGATATGTATGTGATGTTTTTATATCTTTCGACCTGCTTTCCTTATTTATGATTCTGTAACAAACCGCTCTGCATTTTTTTTTTGGATAAAACGTCAAGGCATTTCCTCTAATATATGGCTCATTAAAAGAGAAATGCTTAATCATTGTTTTCATTGGATCATCATATCACTAAGATAAGTTGGAAAGGATCGACACATAATATAAGTTCGATCACATGTCTCTTATTAGAGAATAACTTCATCCTATTTATGTATACTTTAAGGTGAATTTTTGATTATTATATCTATTCTTTTCTTTTTAGTAATGTTTAATTCTTCCTGCTAAGCAATGGGAATCGTGGCTTTTGTTTCTGCTGGGTAACGTTACAGCGAATGATATCATACCAGATTCCCAGGGATACCAGGGGAAAAATACCAGTAAGATAGGAAAAGAGTTTCAAAGGGCTTTTATTTTACATTTTGGAGTTTTATCATTAACGGTTAATTAAAAGATTTCATTGGGTATTTAAAAAAAAGAACATTTTGGCACCCGAAAATTTGGGGAGTTTAAATCCAAACGATTAAAGAACCGAGGGATAAAAATTTAACGGAAAGGTCCATTGTATTTCGTCTTTATGTCTGTATATATGCTTTCAACCCTCAGGGGTAAAATTATGCATTTCTAATAAAGATTATTATTTGCTGTAAACTTTCTACCGTAATAAACTTGAATCTGGTGCTAACGAGAACACAGAATATCAACAAGATATTTACTAACTTAGGCTAAATATTGCGTTTTGAATATAAGTCCTCTGTTGTTTTAATACAATGAAAGATTAACAATACTGATTCTCCATAATAACTGTAACCCTGAGAGGTCACATTAAATCTAAAGGGTCAAATTATCAATAACTTTGTAAAGCAGCTTCTTTTCAAGCATTAAATATGATTGTATCTTGCATAAAACAATGTAAACGGCATTAGTTTTATAACATTATACAATTAGTACCCGGCAAAAAGAGAAAAAATATAAGATATTTCTAATTTACTAGGTGTTGTTTATCAATATGGCTGTTGTGAAAACTCTGTTGATTTTGTTGACGCTGATCAAGTACTGTGACTCAACTACTTGTATTCAATGTACTACGCAGACAATACCTGAACATTCTCACGTTAAAAAATTAATGACGGCTTTATTTCTGAAGTCTTACAACAAAAATGTAATTCCAATGTTGTGGAATAATGAAACGTTGTATCTAGACCTACATATGAGTATGATCCAAATTCCAGAATTCGACGAAGTTGGAGGAACGATAACTTTGATAGCAAAACTGAAAGTGAGATGGATGGACGAGTATATTATTCTGAATTATTTACCGAAAACCCATTTGCTCATGGAAATAGACCTTCAGTCGGACGATGTATGGGTTCCACCGATAACAGTTTTCAACTCAGTTCAGAGTCTAAAGCCTGTTTTAAAAGGAGGTTACGATCTTACTTTAACACTAACTAATGGTCAAGTAGACTTTAATGTTGGCATCGTAACAAAAACTGGCTGTATAGTGGACACTACAAATTTCCCTTTCGATAGACAGACTTGTGAGATTATGTTCACTCCATGGGGATACCAGAGCCATGAGATCGATTTTGCGCCGACTACAACGTATGCTAGGACGGACCAATTTGTTGAAAACCAAGAATGGGAACTTGTCGACACGTTCCTCAATACATCGATACAAGCAAATCGGTCCATACTTTCTTTCACTGTTGTTTTACAAAGAAGACCAATATATTTTATGATCAACATGATAATTCCAATTGTTCTTCTTGGTGTATTAAACTCATTGTCGTTTGTGCTGCCACCTACCGCAGGTGAACGGATGGGATTTGCAACGAATATCTTTCTAACGTTTGCAGTTTATTTAACTATTTTGGCTCAAAATCTACCGGAAACATCAAAACCGATGTCGAACATGGTGTATTATCTCGTTATCATGTTAGCTGTTAGCAGTCTAACAACATTCGTCACCATTTTATCGTTGCGGATCTATGCGAAGGACGAAGACAATACACCAGTACCATGGGTCTTGGTTTACATCTTTGGTTTGCTTACTTGTCGTTTGTGCCGGAAATCGCAATTCGTTAGACAAAAAAGAAAGAAACGATCCGAAAGTAAGCAAACGCTGACAAAGGAAATGGAAATGAATGAAGATGCAACTACTAATTCCGATTCAACGGAAGTTAAACGGGATTTATCGGAAGATGCGGAAACTGTATTTGACGGAGAAGAATCCACAGTTAAAACCATGGAATATGTGGACGAAGTTGCCGAAGAAGAAGAGGAAGAACCTTGTCGATATGGAATAACATGGACTGTTATTGGAAAAACTGTTGACAAGGCATTATTCCTAATTTTCATGTCGGGAACACTTATTATATCAGGAATTTACATCTTGCCATTGATTTTAGGCACAACAGGTGTTACGACGGCGTAATGTAATTTCTCCCTGCGAATAAGGGAAGAACCCACTGAATTTATATCAAAGATACGTTCATGTGAGATAGTTCTAACTATATTTTAGAATAAATCATTGTTTTTCATATTTTTTTCTCAATATGAACAGATGCTTTAACCATAAATTCGACCTTTAATATCTAAATTTTTTTCAGCATGTTTGTCATTTCGACAACTTATGTCTAATTAAGGTAGAAAAATCAATACATTGCATAACTGGTCCGTTAATAACTAATAGGGATGACAAAGCATTGGTGGATCCAGAGGGGGGGGGGGGGGG